>VYZR01011849.1:0-11283 GCA_013400675.1 Oxylabes madagascariensis | reverse complement strand
CTTTGCCAGCTAAAAAAAGCCTACGTGCAACTGCAGCTGAGCATGCAAGTTTCATATGCTAGTTTGTTAGAGACTATTAAGAGATTCTTTAACTACATGCTTTACAGTGAGGATATAGCAGAAGAGTAAATGAAAAGACAGACTGACCCACAGAAGGAAAACAGCTGACAGACTACAAGCAGGAAGAGATTAGTGCATGAATCTGGATTTTGGCAGAAACCAGGCCAAAGAAATTAACACATTAAGTGCTTAAAGATCAGCAAGAAAAACTTTGAGGGCAAGAGGTGTGAAAATTCTCTGACCCTTGCAATGAAGCCAAGACAATCAGCAACACATCTGAAAGGCTGAGAACCATTACAGACACAGTCCAAGCAGAGAAGGGGATAGCACCAGCTGAACTGTCACACTAGAAATTACTCCAACAGTAACCTCATATAGGCTTAAAGTAAGGATTCACCTTTATTTTAAATCCACAGACTAGCTCAAAGCACTGTTCTGTTCCAACTACAGTCATGTTTAAAACTTGCATTTTCTAGTGGTAGAGAGATGGGTGGAACAGACTTGTTCCTCTCCTCTACAGTTCATATGAAACACATTTTGTTTTTAAAGATTATTTCAGATATCACACCAGGAAGTCTAGTGTCAGAAACCAGGCTCCAATTTTCCCAGCTCAGGAGAAATAACTGTCTGCTCTCACATATCTAAACCTGCAAATTAGCATTTTTTATGTTTAAGAAATGCTGACATATTTTTTCTTTCCACTCCCATCATAGAATGGAACCTGCCTCCTGTAAGCCAAAACATATCCTTCAATGCTTTCCCACTACCTTCGCAAGCATTGTACAAAATTCCTGCAACACTTCAAGCATTCCTAATTTTAAAATTATTTCATTAAAAAAATTGGAATATAAACAATCTTCGGGGATTTTTAATCTTGATATTTGACTGCTTCAAGTTTTAACTTCTGTTTGTTATAGGGCAGCTCAGTGCTTGAGCTAGTCATACCATAAGATCAATTACAATGTTGCTCACTAGTTTTCAGTTATCTTGCAAACATTTAAAATTTAGATGGAAAAAACTTGTGAATTCATTTGACAATGTAAATTTGGGAAGAATACTATGACAACAGTGGGGTAATTCAACTACTTAATTTAATGACAGGACATGGGCTTGTGAAGGTCCCGAAGAGTCTTCAAGAATCTTGAGCATAATTTTTTAGCATTAATCTGAATATGCATACAGCCAGAAATACATGCAAAAGTAAACTGAGATCTCTGATGTGAGACACACACTTGAAAACATTTCTGTGACCTCCTCCAGAAGATGCAAGAATACTTCCTGCAGGACCCTATCTCTGCTATGGACCAAAACAATTCAAAGCCAGGGCACAAATAATTTAGGCAACCCAGGAATACACAACAGTTAACAAACTAGTCCTCACCTGATGACATCACCCAGGCGCACTCTCAAGTTGTTTCGAACAACCCTATTCATGCGAATCTTCTCATCTGAGCAGGTATCATCTGACAGAACAATGCAGACTGCTTCTCTCCTCTTCTTTCCTTTTAGCAGGACAGTGTCTCCTCTGAACAGCTGCAGTTCATCCATTTTTGCCTATAACCAATAACAGCATTAGGACAAACTTTTGACAAAACAATTGAAGGAAGCAGTTAGTGACCTGCTGAGCCCCTTACACCCTCACAGGTCTATGGAGCCAGATGAGATTCACCCGAAAGTACTGATGGAACTGGTGGAAGAGCTGATGAGCTGGGAGCTGTCTCCATTTATCAGCAGTCCTGGTTAACAAGGGAGGTCCCAAAGGACTGGAGGTTGGCCAATGGGATACCCATCTGCAAGAAGGGTTGGAAGGAGGATCTGGGGAANATAGTGTGGCCAGAAGGACTAGGGAAGTGTTTGTCCTCCTGTACTTAGCACTGGTAAGGCCACACTTCGAGTACTGTGTCCAGTTCTGGGCCCCTCACAAGAAGGATGTTGAGATGCTGGAGTGTGTCCACAGAAGGGCAACAAGGCTGGTGAAGGGTCTAGAGAGTCAATGATATGAGGAGTGGCTGAGGGATCTGGGGTTGTTTAACCTGGAGAAAAGGAGGCTCAGGGGAGACATTATCACTCTCTACAACTACCTAAAAGGAGATTGTAGACAGGTGGGGGTTGGCCTCTTCTCCCAGGCAACCAGTGACAGGGTGAGAGGAAATGGCCCCAAGCTGCACCAGGGGAGGTTCAGGTTGGACATCAGGAAGAATTTCTTCACAGAAAGGGTTGTTAAGCATTGAAACAGACTGCTCAGGGAAGTGGTGGAGTCACCATCCCTGAAAGTGTTTAAGAAACAACTGGACGTGGCATTTAGTGCTATGGTTTGATTGACATGGTAGTGTTTCGTCAAAGGTTGGACTCAGTGATCTTGGAGGTCTTTTCCAACCTTAATGATTCTATGAATTCAAGCATTTGAAGGAGAGTTAGTTGATTTCGGAGGATTACATTTTAGAAGCGATATACTAGACAGAGCTACAAAGACAGGTTTTCACTACACTAGTCAAGATCTAATCCTAAAGCCAGACTAAGGGCATGAGCTCAAGTGAATCTTAAAAGTTAGAATCAGAATGTGTTTAATCATTTATTAATAATTATTATATATGATTAATTATTTAACCCACCTCCCTCACTTGTAACTGTGCAGCTTCTGACACAAATACTTAGATTCATGTTGCAAAATTATATTTCAAGTTAAAAGACAGCAACAGCTTGCAAATTGCCAGATGAAATGCTTTGCTTTTATAGGTGACACACCTGGGACAGTGACACAACACTGTTGTCTTCATTGATGGCTTCATCAACAATTAACCGATTAGGCCTGTTCTTCTGCTTCAGAATAGCAGTTGATAAGTCATCGGCTTTAGAGCTGGAAGAGAAAACAAGTTAACGAGTCCAAGTGATATTGCTCCCCCTTTTGGCTCCATTTTGCTGTTTTAGGGACAAAATAACCAGAAGAAATCAAACCTTGAGTGGAAGTGGCAGAGCAAGCAGCTACACAGCATAAACACAGACTGTATCAGCAGTGCATCACTTGACATGTTCACTGCATTTTTAAAAGCCACCTTTTCCCTCTCTTCATTAAAGAATGCAAGAAGTGAGAAATAAACGTCCATCCCTTTCAATGACCATGTGACGTTACAGATTCATTTTCTAAATCCAAAGAAGACACAAGAAAGGCTATTGGATACATCCAGGGAGGAGCTCATGAATTCATTCCATCTTAAACCTAAAACATGGGTCCTGGTAAAGTCCTAAAAGGTCTGGGATTTTCAGGAAAACTGAGAGTGCAACAAGAAAACTGAAACCAATACATCATCAGGCCAAACAGGATCTTGTGGTTAAAACAGTGGATAAAAACAACCACCTACTTGTAAGGACCTTGCTTCAACATTCCTGGACACTGGAAATTAATTTAGCATGTATATTTTAAAACTTGAGCTAAGGGACACCAAAAAAACAATTTAGCCTATTCAAAGTGTAAATGCAAATTATATCCTTCTGCACATGAAATGTGGATCCAAAGGCCTTTTGATAAGAAACCACTGCCAGACTTTGGCTATATAAATCATCACTAAAACTGAGCAGCTGTCCCTCAGGATGCAGAAATCGCTGTGCAGCCTAAAAAAATGGCCTGGGATACAAGATAAAAATAAATGGAAGAGGAACTGGGCAGCAAATGGAAGCTTTTGGACCAAAACTTCCAATAAATCATAAGTTGTATTATATATATCTGGAAAAAAAGTTCAGATACCTTCCAACACATAGCAGTGCTGAAGAGCACAGCAAGATGTCCACTTAGTTCTGCTGAATGTGAGAAAAAAGTTTTAGCACTGAAGGACTGAATCTGCAGTTTCCTAAGTAAGAAGCAAAAACTGGATCAATGTTGCCAGTACATTGCTGCACTTAAAGCAATTGAAAAGCTCGGAGGCATTAAGAATGGAATAAAGCTCTCCAAGAAACACAGCATGTAAGCATCTAAATGCACAAAGTCAGCTTCAGTTATCTGACCTAACAGTTCTGCTGACAAAGAAACAAAGGTGTTAAGAAATTATGACAGCTACACAGGAAAGTGATGTTATTTCTCTTACAGACAAGAGTAAGGACTGACAGACAAGCACTACCCATCTTCCAATAGCAATTTAGAATATTATTATCACCATTTGCTATCATTGCATCTCTCCTGGGGATTCATAAAATCATAGAATGGTTTGGGTTGGAAGGGATCTCAAAGATCATCTAGTTCCAGCCTTCGGCCCTGGAAGTGTTCAAGATCAGGCTCGATGTGGCATAGACCTGGTCTAGCAAGAGGTGTTCCTGCCCATGGCAGAGAGGTTGGAACTACATAACTGTTAAGGTCCCTTCCAACCCAAACCATTCTGTGATTCTACAATTACATCACTTTATCACTTTTCTGTGTCAGAGCTCTCCTTGTTCAGCATGTGATAATGCCCAGAGGCTATGCATCGTGGTAGACAGTATGAAGAGTGAGATCAGAAAGTAACTACTGAATCTACTGAAAACAACTACCAACCTTCAGAGCCCCACATAAAGTATGGAACTAACTTGTTCCTGCATGTCTATGTTAAATATACAATGAAAAGTCACCGACTCAAAATTATTCCAGCTTTAGTAACAAAAGTGAAAACAGTCATGCCTCCTGTATGCTGGTGTACCTTTTTATCAATACCCTCATGAACTCACTTCCTAGATAAAACCTGTCAGTGTTTTTTTACCATCCTGAACATCCTAATTACAGTCTGAACTACTTTCTTTGGATAAGTATTAAAAAAAAAAAATCCCTTGAAGTAAATGAGTGGAATATCTGATGATTGCAGCCACTTACTGGAACACCACATGACAATCAAGTAGCAAGTTCATACCTATGCTCAAGATGCCAAATTCTCAAATACTGTTTCAGACAGGTATGCACACAAATCCAAGAATTCAGAAACACTCTATTAGGTCTTGCAATGCTATACTCTGTGCTAAAGCTCAATTCAGCAAGATGGCTGCCAACAGCATTGACCAAAAAATTGTAACTAAGAAGTAACTGTTTTCCACTTGTACAGGAACTTTTTTTGATTCCTGTGTGGTGAGAATAACTTTGCAAAAACATAAATTTCTTTTTAAAAACACTGCTCACCTCAGACTCAAAATACACCTTTGAGACCATCACTTCCATCACAAGCTCTACCACAGACCTTAAATTCTTGGCACACCTTGCTGGAACTGACTTAATAAGACCAAGTGGGTCTAAATTGCAGAAGTTGCAAAAGAAAAGGAAAAGATAAACCAGACACTAAAGGGACTGAAAGAGCCTCTGGTGAAGCCAACAAGTCACTTGAAGTATTCTTGGATTTTGAAATTAGCTTTAGGTTTTATTTTTACTCCTCTCAAGGGACTATGAAGTGACTTGCACACGTGGGCTGGGAGCAGAGGCCAGTATTACTCAACTGACTTTTGAGGGGCAAAAAATATGACCCTCAGCCTGGAACTGAAGACAGTGAGGCAAGACACTGGAGACAAAAATATAGCTGATTGCCTCAGCTGCCACAGGTGCCAGTCTGGTACAACAAATCTTCCTATTCCAACGCCAAGTCTCTTCCAGCCCCGATCCGAGGGCCGCTGCGGACCTGCGGGGAGGAGACCAGGACACGCCTCTTCCCCCTCACGTCCCGGCCAGCCGCTCACCCCAGCGCTCCGGGCTCTGGAAAACAAAACCTTCCCTGGCTAAGTCCTAGCCCAGGCGAGACGGCCCAGGCCAGGCCTCGCCCCTCATTACTCAACACTACCCGAGGAGGCCCAGCAGGCGACGGGCGGCGGCACTCAGGGCCCCGCTGCGGACAAGCTCCTAGCTGGGCAAACACGAAGAGCAGCCCATCCCCCTCCCGGCCCCACCCCCACTTCCTCAGAACCTGAATGACACAGCGGGATCGGGAGGAGGACTGGGCCCGCTGTCGGGCCCAGCCTAGGTAGCGCCGCGCGAAGGCGAGGTAAGGAGAGCTAGGCCGAGCCGGGCCCAGCACCACCGCAGCCAGGCCTAGGCCGCGGCCTGCCGGCGGACGGCCCACACTTACTCGGATCCTGAGGCCATGGCGCTGAGAGGAAAAGAGGCGAGGCGGCCGGCAGTAGCTCCTCAGGACGGGTGACGGTAGGTGTCGGACAGATTCGCAGAAGCGATGGTACGTCAAGACGCTTCGCGCTGACTGAACCTCAGAACCGACTCATCGGAAGAGGAAACTCCGCCTCGCGCTGCCTCACCGGCGTAACAACAGCATGCGCTGACCAATCGGAAATTTCGTCCGGCCACCATCTCAGCCAATCGGAAAGGTGGAAGCGAGGGGACGAGGAAAAAAAAGAACGCGCACTCTCTCTCCTCCGCCCCGCTCCTATCCTCTCCTCCCAATCATCATGAGCCAATAGCAACACCCGTCAGCCAATTGCAGCGCCTTCCTTGCCGTGGCTGTTCTACAGGGCAATACGGGTCGAGCAGCCAATGGCAAAAATCCACCAACGCGAAAATCCAGGCGGAAAGTTCCTCTACGACAGCCATCCGAGCTACCCTCGCCTAGTGATTGGCTAGCACCCGAGGAAAGGGAAGCGTGTGGGAAGGATTGCAGCCAAGCAGGAGGGGCGGGAGGCGAGTGCTCAGGGAGCAGCTCGAGTGCGCTTTGCGCGCCCGGGCTCAGCTGATTTGGACCGCGCGCCTGGGCTCGGGCAGTGAGGCAGGTTTGGATCCGTAGAAGGTGGTCTCTTTGCGGCCTCGGCGAGACTTTGCGGGGGACGTGCCCCAGAGGCTTGATTTCTCCCTGAGTGAAAAGGTGTGTGTAGGGACCCAGCCCTTCCTCTCCACCCAAAGGTACCTGTAGGACTCCTTTCCTCAATTTTTTTTTTGCAGGTTTTTCTTTTCCCTGATTGATTTTTTAGGCAGGACTGGACTGCCCCACGAGGCCCCACTGCAGGACTCGTTCCTAGCCGCTCGTCCCAGCACAGACCCTGTTCCACCAGGGATTTGAAGCTCTAGTTCCCCTTGAACAACATGAAACAGCCATCCCACAGCTGTTCCATCACCAGCCACCCCTCCACAACCACTTCTCGGTCTGTTTGGGCACTCACATCCTCACCTGGGTGGTATTTCCTTAGGGCTAGAAACATTGCTGCAGCCAAGTAGCATTGCATCTACAGCCCCAGCCCTGCTCATATCAGGAGGAATCAGACATGTACGATGCTTGTTCTCAAGCATCCAGTGCTGGCAGGCACTCCCTTGTTTTCTCCTAGATGCTTATGAATAATTTAATTACCTGGTGGTCTCTTCCAAGGAGCCGACTAGTACTTAATCCCTGCCTCCTCTCTTCTGCCCTCCTTTTTTTAAAGCCCAAGCAGTAAGATGGGACTGAAGAAGAGCAGCCATGGGGCTCTCCCAGCCCAGAGGAGTCTGTCTGCTGAATTAAACCTCTCCCAGCAAGGTGTTTGTGGTGGTTTAGGAATGGTACTCCCCAATTTGGTGCCCCCACCTAGACTCTCCCAAACCACAGGCTGCTCTCTCCCTCCCTCCCTCTTCCCCTCCCGCTTCCTACTTCATCGGGATGGAGTTGAGTATTGGAGGCAGAAAAGGTGAAGATCATGGGTTGAGATAAGAACAATTTACTGGAAACAGCAATGAAATAAGAAAACTGAACAGTAGCAACAACAATATTAATAACAAAAGGTATAAGAAAAGAAACAATTTATATGGAAAGCCCCCAACAATAAACAAATGCCAGACCATTCAGTATGCCACTCAGTTTTCTCAACACGGAGGAACCCCTTCTCCTCCGAAGCGAAGGGGTTCCTCCTCCTCCGAAGCAAGAGTCCCTTTCCCCCCGCTCCCGGCCATGATGTGAAGAGGTATAGAATAATCTCTCTCCCGACTACTGCAAAAGTTAACCCTGTCCTGGCCAGAACCAGAACAGCGTTGTCCCCTAGCATCTGGGTTTTCAATCCCCTCTGTTCATCCCTCACTGTCCGAGATATTTTTTTCTGAAGGAATTGCAGGGCAAAGTCCACTTAGGGCCCCTTCAGCATTCAGAGGAGGCCAGAGCAGCTCCTACCTCACAATTTTCTGTCATGTCCTGTTTCCTCTCCCTCAACTCAACATTTGCCTTGCAATTCCAAACTATTTCTTCCCTCTTGTGGGAGAGAAGGCTTGCCAAAAGCTTGGCTAATGCAGTTGTGGGACTGTGGAAAACGAGGTTCACTTTCTTGGAAAAATTTATAAGTTTAATAAAAAATAAATAAGTAGACAATTAAGAGACAGAATAAAGCAAATATACGGCCGGGTGACTTGGCATTCAGCCAAGAGCACTCCTGCTAACGAAAAGGCTCGCTCCTTAAAAGTATCAGCCTGTTGCATATTTATAAATTCACATGTATGATTCAAACATTCCTTTTTTTAGTGTGAATTTCTTTGTTCAGTTTCAACTCCCCCCCAATCATTTTATCTGGTAGATCCATCTGCGAGTGGCTCCATCCTGTCAGATAGCATAGGTTCCATAAATTCTTCTCCTGAGGTTTTGGTCATCTTCATTTGGATAAGATACTGATAACAGGGATTCAATAAATTCCTTCTTGTAGCTTTGGGTCAGCAATCTTCATTTGGTTAATTCAGGAATGCAGGAGGGGTAGGGGTTTGATTCAGTTTGGTCAACTGGTTTGACTGGTTTTAAATGTTACAAAAATCTTTACCACTCAAAAATAAAATGTACACTCATCACATTTCTAAGCACTGTTAATAATAAAAGAAAATACAGTCAAATTGTCCCACATTATACATATAGTATTCATTTTATTATTTGTGAAAAGCCAACTTTATAATATGTGTTTATAACAGGGACCTTCCTCATAAAAAATTAGCTGCACCAAATACCAGGTGGGACCAGGTGCCCCTTCACCCTTGCTCACTGTCACACAAAGGGGCCCGGAGCCATGCAGTGTGGTTTGGACAGACCCCTCCCCCGCAGGGCTAGAGGGGACACACCGGCACAGGTGTCAACACTGCCACCTTCCCTGGCTAGTGCAAGGTGATAGAAGTCAGACCTAGAGCTGCATGCTTCAGGCAAAACCACTTCTCTGGACTCCAAACTACTGTGATCGAGTAAAGCACCAGTATACAAAGCACAGGTAGGACAGACAATTTGACAAACCCTTTGCATTATGAGATGGTCTGGCTCTGACACCAGCTCCCTGGAGCAGGGAGCACAGAGCTGGCCCCACTGTATACAGCAGCACAGTTGATGCCAATTTCAAAGAAATGAGGACATCTCTGCCCTTGATCACCCACAAACCCAGGGCATAGCCCACAGGCTCACAGCAGCTCTAGGCAGCATCAAGGCCATGACTGCAAATGTTCACTCTGGAAAAAGAACACAGTAAAACTTAAAATAAAGCCTTACCTCTATTAGAAAAGGAGATCTAGTCTGTTTCACTCCTTTGGGAATCCAGCTTTATCCAAGAGTAATTTTGAGTCTTGGAGGCCTTAAAGGCCTCATGCCAACCTGATGCCAGGAGACTTCAGCAGCTGGGGATTGGGAGACTGACTGGGTTAGCTCGAAGGGTCCTGGCTTGTAGTCCCAAAGTAATCCTGTATGCTTCTGGCAAGAGACTCACTGTGTGGGAAGGTTGTCTGCTTCAGACTGTTGGGAGGAAAAGTTTAAAAGCAGAATGGTGAGAAGGATGGTAGATTTGCTCAAGGGACCTTGTAGCTGGGAATGCCAAGGCCTGGAGGATAACAGTGTGGGAACCCCCATATATTATGCCTACTGCTGTTTATCCTCCATCTGTTTTGAGAAGTAGAATCTGTGTAGAGATAACGTAGGTCTTTGAAGAGACTTGAAGGCCCTCTCATGGACATGCTTGAGCTCCCTGTTTTGGGAAAGAGATCAAAACTCAAAGATCATAAAAAGCACAGAAATCACAGCATGCTGGTAAAATATGTGTGTGCAGGCCGTTGAAAAATGGGTGCAAACAGCAGCTCCACCGCCATCTAGCATGGACTGAACCTGAAGGTGCTATGTTCCCACTTGAGTGTCTCTGCCCAGATGTTGGTTCAGGATCCTCTGGATAGCAAGGTAATGAGATAAATTTACTCTTTGCATTTCAGCTATGTTTTTGTGGTTATTCTGGCTGCCTGCCCGTGTCAACTCACACAGACACGAAACCAAGTACAAAGGGAAAGGACTGAAAGAGAGGGACTATCGCAGCATTAAGAAGTTTACCCTGCCCCCAGCTTCTGCCCTCCCATTTGCCATCACAGAACCGGGCTTTGGCTTGGTGTCAGCCCTTTTGTGCCCTGGGGAGTCCTGCTAAGCTACAGCCCATTGTGTCTCAGAGCAGACACGAGGGGAAGCTCTTCACACACACTGGAGCTGTGGGTGCAGGTTAGCAATTGATGAGCTAAACTGTCCACATTTTGAAACACAGGTGTCCTGGTTTTGTCTGGGATAAGAGTTCATTTTCTTCTCAGTAGCTGGTACAGTGCTGTGTTTTGGATTCAGTATGAGAATAATGCTGATAACACACTGATGTTTTGGTTGTTGCTGAGCAGTGCTTACCCTGAGGCAAGGGCTTTTCAGTGTCTCATGCTCTGCCAGTGAGGAGCTGCACAAGAAGCTGGGAGGGAGCACAGCCAGGACAACTGACCTGAACTGACCAAAGGGATATTCCACACCATAGAAATCATGTGCAATATATAAACTGGGAGAGGTACTAAGAAAAGAGGCCAATCGTGTTTTGAGGACAGCTTTTGACATCAGTCAGCAAGTGGTGAGCAACTGTATTGTGCATCACTTGTTTTTCTTGGGTTTTATCTCTCTTTTTAAAATAATTTTTTATTATAATATTTTATTTTGTTTCAATTAATAAACTGTTCTTATCTCAGCCTACAAGTTTTACTTTTAGTTCTCCTCCCCGTTCCACCAGGGTGGGGAAGAGGTGGGGGAGAATGAGCGAGCAGCTGTGTGGTGCTTAGTTGGCAGTTGGGCTTAAACCACGACAGTCCTTTTTGGTGCCCAGTGTGGGCTTGAAGTGTTGAGATAACAACAGATCTGACCAGAGCATGTTAAAACAAGATTGTTATAAACATTCATTGTATGGTTTAATAGTTGCAGGTTACAATGTGGATTTATTTGCTATCACAGTTGTTGCATTTTGTCTTGGGGTTGTGTTCTGTAATACCAGTAATACCTTACTTGCAGT
>VYZR01011848.1:0-12185 GCA_013400675.1 Oxylabes madagascariensis | reverse complement strand
TTTAAAAAAAAATTAAATAGTGTTTGAACAAAACACTTTGGTCTTATAAAACATCATGTCCTACTTCAATTTTAAGTGTTTAAGACACTTGTAAAGGCAACTAAATGAAAGTGTAGAGCCTATACAGACAATATTCTTGGGAAAAAAGGCTTTTATTTCTGTGCACTTTACCTGAAGTAAATTAGCATTTTCCGAGCCATAACCCACAGTTTCCCTATGTAAACTTGCATAGGAACTGTGACAATTCCAGNNNGTTGTCTTATTGGTCTAATAATTGCTTGTCTAATAAATGAGCTTGCTTTCTGTGTTAAAGTTCTGTTCTTTGAATACTGACCTCATTCTTTTGTCAAGTTCAGTGCGCAGGGTTTATATTTTGTGTTCATACAATACTGACTGACAGCTCTCCTTTCTGAGCATGCATCTCTATTGCCTGTGCCAAAGAAAAATGGTAAAGAAAATTGCATTCTCTATCATAAAGGTGCATTGGCTCATTTGGAAATAATTTTGAGAAGTACCTATCTCATATTTGTGGGATTAATCAAATATTATCTCCAAGTAAGTAAATGTGCCTGTTACACAGGATCCAGCTTGCAGATCAGAAAGTGTGTTTTGCAGGAGGAAGCAGTTTAGTTTAACATTTCCATGTACCCAATGTTCAAAGGACATGTCCTGTTCAAAGGACAACTGCAGAAATGTGTATTTCATAGNTATAACATCTCCAGAGATGGGCAAAATTTTACGCATTGTTTCTACAGCTCTCTAAATTGCTTCCATTGATTTTAGAATAACCAAGAAAAGAAACCCTAAAGGAAACAGAGCTGCCTGCCTAGCAAACCAAGGAAAGCATCCATGACCAGCTGGATCGTGTTCTGTCCACATTCCTGGTTTTACTGGCTGTCCAGTAAAGGTCTTGCAAAGTTCTCTGTTATTGCTTGAAGACAGGAAATTTTCTGAAAAGTGTGTAGCATGGTGCAGGCACCACAACAGTGATGTTCATGAACCTGTGAAGTCTGGAGACCACAAACAATGAAGCTTTGCTCTGCACCATGGAATGAATGCACGAGCAGATGAGAGACTGCTCTGGATTGGGCACTCCCATGTTTAGCAGGAGCACTTTTGTGAAGAACTTTGCTTGCATCTTGTTGAGAAACACCAGCAATGAGTAGTAACATCAGGCAGAATCCCCTGCTTGTGGGACACCCTGATGAGATGGCTTGAGAGCAAAATCCTTCATCTGGATTGGATTTTTTACAGCTACTGGGAAAGGTACGACGGCTTTGTGCTGCTCACTGGGATTTCAAGTGGATAACTTGTGTAATTTTCTTGCTCTTTGTGTTCAAGCCATCTGTGCAATAGCAACCTGCCTGCTTGGATTCTCCTCTCCTCACAAGAGTAGGACCCAAAAGTCAGACTGCAGCTGGAAATCAGTGCATTTTTCTCACTGCTTGTCACCTATTGTAAGATAATGTTGTGTTAGATGCCTTCAAATTTATTCCAGGGGACTGCTCTGAGAGGATTAACGGAAGGTGTAAAACATGGAATTGGAGCTTATGAGAAAGTGGCAGTTAGGTTTTGGTGAGCCATTTGAGATTTTTAAGCATTTGCTTGTATAATGAATCCCAAATCTTCTGAATGGTTACTCATCTAATATTTTTAACAAGACAAGAAAAAATGCCGGGCAGTGTTAAGCATTTAACAAAGGAGGGGAAGCCTCAGTAGCCAGCAGAAGCATGGTAACTTGAGCACAACCCTATTTACCACAGCTGTTTGAACTGCAAGCCAATGTGAGTTAATTAGAGCTCAAGCAGAAGATGTGTGTGCTGTGAAACCAGACTGGAGCATGTGGCTTCTTAATGAAGCTGTGGTATCCATCATGGACAAAGTGCTCAACAGACAGCAATTTGCTGGTTCAGGGACTCTGTAAACTGCTGCTCATCTACTCCTCTCTTGCTGCAGCAGCTAATTTTGCTCAGGTGTCTCAGATTAATGTTGCACGTGTCTCAGGGCAGTAGCATTTCAGTTATCTGTATAAATTGATCAAAATGTGTAGGGCAGCAAGGCAGGGCTCGCAGAAATGAAGGACATCAAATGAGAGGCTTTGGGTGATTAGAAACCTGTGCTTTGCAATGCCTCTATCATTCTGAAAGCTGGTGCATTTGACCTGCTTGAACACCGCTTGGGGGAAGGACCAGCTCAGTGTCAGCACAGCCCTGCTGCACTCTGCAGCTGGAGGAGTTTAGTGAGGAAGAGCCAAACCAGAGCACAGGTGAGCAGCTCCCAGCTGAAGCCTTGAGCCATGTAATTCTTGCTGCACATGACAACTTTACCTGCATCTGTAGAAACTGATGCAGTGAGAGCCAACTCAGATGGTGTTGTCACATGGTCTTCCTAGGCTTCTCCCTCAGGTACTGCAAAAATCTGGTTCATGGTGGGAGCTTCATGTCCTAAAGAGACGGTGGAGCCTCAGTGACTGCCGACGCAAAGAGATATTGGTACTTGATCTACAAAGTCTTGAGACATTATGGGGGATGGTGTACCAAAAACTTGGTCACTCAGATAAAGCACTTTCTTTCAAACAGTTCTTGAAAAATGGTAGTTTTAACTGGTACTGAGTAGTCAGCATTTGTATTTTCTGCTACTGCCAGTAGCTGGATCAGAGACACACAGTTTCAGAAGCCTAGACTCAGTAGGCATATAACAGTTCTTTTGTCTACTTCACTAAAATTTTTCCATCGAAGTGTGTGAATCTCCACATACCAGAAGTAATTCTATCACTAGAGAGTTTGACCTTTCCACTGCAAGTGAAGCACCTGAAATCCAGCTAAATAATGTCCTTAAGGGAGAGTAGATTGAATTAAAATTGTCTAAGATTTTTTTGGTGTCTGCTCAACAGGTTAGGCAGCTGGATATAGATTAAAATTGAAACTGGACAGTAGAGAGAACAGGATTCAAATTTTATGTCAGATACTCCTCTTTGCTCCTCTGAAATTTTCTGATCTAAATACCATTGGAGTTCCTGCTCCTTTAAGGAGGCTTTCCTCACGCTGTTCCTAGCATTGATGCTTCCTTCCTGGCTAAGGGTTTTTTGGTGTCACTGTATATCCAGCATAAAACATGAAAAATGCTTTTTAAACTAAAGTGTCCCCAAACAGGGACACCTGTAAAAGCATTGAAGAATGTGTTTCTACCTGTCTTTTGTCTTCAGTTTCTACCAGTGCAGAATTAAGTTTGGGATTTGTTTTGGGGAGAGAGTGATCCAAGAGGAAGGTGAAAGAACATCCCCTGCTTTATATACAACAGATGTAATTGCAACATGCAATTCACTAGTGGGAAGTGTTTCTTTAATGAAGGTAATGAAATACACCATAGAGAACAGAGTAGGCATCTGCTTGAGTGGGTTGGCTCAGCTTTCTGCTTCTGAGTGGCAGAACATTTCAGCAGTTGTTCTGAAGTTATGCAAGAAATAATTTTGGGATTGAATGGCATTGGTCTCCTCCCCAAAGCCAAACTGAAACCTTGATGCACCACTTCTCTGTAGATTTCATACTAGATTGAGTCAAATATTTAGACTGGGCTGTGTCAGCAAATACCTTCCCAGCTGGAAGTGCATAGCTGTGCTTGTCTGAGAAATTAAGTTTTCTCCAGGGATCCCTGTGGCTCTGCCCCTGCTAAAAGTTTTGACTGCTGAACCCTGTGGTGCCTCTGATGGGAACAGGGCTGGAGCTGAGCTTTTCTTCATCGATCAGAGCAATTGTGGGTGAGCAGCACCTGGCATCTGTAAAGTGCTGGAGCACTTACCTTTTCAGATTGATACTGATGGGAATGCTGTATGAGGAAAAGCACCAAACTCTATGTCCAATATTTTATTCATTCATGATAAACATGGTTTTGGTCTCTTTAGAGAAACCAATTACTTTTAAGCTTACCTGTTCTCATAGAAGATCTCAGTAGGGGTTGGAAATATACTAATTTATAACAAGCTTCATGCTGTTATGTAAAATTTAGCAGTCTGGTGCCAACACTGAAAATTTCTGAAACGTAATTATTCCCTCAATTCTACTTGGTAGTTTAAGGAAAAGTTATAGAAACAAGATTATACTATTTAAACATTCAGAAGGTGACTATAACTGTTCATTTAGGATCTGTTACACTTCTGTAGGGCCTATTTCTTTTATGTTTGTTGCAATTTGGAAAGATTTTCTGGGGAAAAGGGAAAATATTTGTTTTAAACCACCTCTGCTTCCAGCATTTAAACTGCCTAATACTCAGGGAAACATGCTTTTAAATGTCACTGAAAGTTATTGCTCTGTTTCTAGCTATTATATCTGCGCTGGTGAAGGCAAAGGTATCAAACAGGATAAAAAGTGGAACTTGCACAAGCTGTTTTTTACTGTCAAAACTAAAAGAAAAAATAAGATACACAATGAAAAAAAACCCTGCTCTTGAATACTAAACCTGTTGTCATACAAGGGCTTTATTTTAAACTAGTACTGATTCTTTGAAGGTTTGGAAGTAAAGCAAGGAGTCTGAGGCTTAGGCAAGATGAAGATCACACCAACTTGTTCAGCTGGAGTTCAGACAGCGTCTCTATAAGAGCCAACAATTGGAAAGCAGTTTGAATCTAATGCTTGTTAAATTGAGAGTTAACTGGCCTGTTTTTAAACAGAACCCAACCTATGCTGTGTTCTCTTTAAATGTGTTCACTGATGAGTATCTGGACATGTGTTTGGGTGGAAATTGGATCTGTGTAGGTATCTGACTAATTGATCTGTACATGCTAAAAGTAGTTAAGCGTTCAGGTGCAGAGAGCACAGAGTCCATTTCTACAGGAGGAAATGAGGTTTTCAGTACTGAGAAAGGTGCTGCTTTTTCTGGTACTGCTTGCAATTAACTTTAATCACACCTTTGTGCTGAGTGGTAATAAGGAACATGGTCAGAAAATCTGTTTCAAAGAGGAAAACTGCCTTTGCTCTGCACCACTGTTGCTCACTAAAACTGCAGGAATCTTTGAAGAGGCTGGATGAGGGCAGTGTTTTCTTGCTGGAGAAACAGAAGAGGTGTTAGGGTAAGATGGGGTTGGGTGTTTAGATGAAGAAAAGAAGATAAAAGTCCCTCCTGACAGAGAAGTTTGGGGGCAAGAGGGGGAGACTCTGGAAAATGTCTGCAAATAGACAATAAGATCAAGACTGGCCCAGAGCTCAGGAAAGTCAATAGGTGCTCTATAGAAGCTGAAGAACGTGTATGTCCATCTTTTTTTTTAATGGTTGTTTAAAGTGTGCAGGGACAATAGGGGCATACGTGGAATTGAATCTCAAGGAGTAACTTTGTGTTAGACCTGTGGAGTTGAGCTATTTCTCATACACAGTTGTGGAAGTGAGCTGTGCCTGGGTGTTCATCAGGCACAGAGAAAGCAGCCACTAGCTGGGAAGCAGAGTCTGTGCTCATATGAGAAGAATAAAGAAGTTGCAGAGAATTTTAAGGTACTCTGACACAAGGAGGCCACTCTTTCTGTACTTGGATTTGAAGAAATTTTCAGAGCATTGTCATGGTAAATGGAAATGTAAGCAGTACAGATCTGAAAGCTCTCACATAATAAAATGCAAAGTGCACAAACAAATTGTCACTAATTTCACTTTTCTTGTTGTTCTGATGCGTTGAAAAGCTCTTCCCAAACACTTCTAAATGCTCATGTTCCCTTCTCCCATAAAATTGACTTTTATAATCCTCTATCTCCTGATCCTAGAACTCTTAGAAATACACAACTTTGGCAGTACCAGGCCCAATAAAAGCTGTGGGAAGCCTGACTATCACTAGCACAGCTGGTGAGATGAGTGTTAATTAAAGAACAGCAACAAAAACTTGCCTGAAAACCTTTTCTCCTATGTTTTAGTTCACTCCAAGAAGTCAAGATGAACAGGTCTATACTGTCAGCTGCAGTTAACCTTTCTTATATGCCAAAAAGGGTTGGAATTTGCACCAAGAAACTCATGGGGAAAGGAAGACTTAATTCTCCATCTGTGCAGACGTTACCCCAGAGCTCCTGCCCTGGGGTGGTGATGCTGGTGGGTGGGTGAGAGGACTGCTGAGTTTGTGCTAATGAGCAAGATCTTTAAATAACTGTCTCCCCATAGGTTAGAGAAGGGCTTGGAGCAGGGGAGGTGTTCACCCAGCTGCTGGCCTTGTTCCCTGTGACAGCACCCTGAACCAGAAACTCTGGAGGGGAACAAAGGCAGAGCTGGTTTGGGCTGGGGCTGAGCACATCAGCAGGCCCAAGGATGAGGCAGCAGCAACACGGTGTGGTGGTGATCAACAGCCCAGGGTGGGTCAGGCTCTACTGGCAGCAACTGGGGTGGCACCTCTTGTCTACACCACTGTCATGCTCATCTGAGCTGTGCTGGGTGCACAGATGGACAGGGAGAATCCCTGAGCTGCTCTCTCTGACAGCAGATCCACAAGTCATTCTGCAGCTGAGAGTTTGGGAGGGAATTGCTTAACCTAGCTGCTGATTTCAGTGGATTTTCCTCCTTAAGAGGATTACTCTGGTCCCTGGTGGTGTTTGTTTCTCCTTCCAAGCATCTGAATTTAAGCAATAGAAATTACAAAGTAATATTTTGCTGCTGCAAAATATTGTACAGGGCATAGTGTGCCTTACCATGAGATGGGAGAGTTGGCTTGCTCTTAGGGTGAGAAGAGACACACTTCGTTCATTAGGAATAATGGCTGCTGAAGTTGGTTGGTAAACACAGAGAATTTTGGGGTGCTGCCTGCACAGAACCACCTTCTTTCCTTTAAGTCACTCTTTAGTATGGGAGAGAAGGTGATAATTTGAAAATTAATGTACTTTTGACTAAACAAATCTACTATCCTTGCTCTTTTGTTTTCAAACACCTTTGTGTAGTAGCACATTGAAAGACCATTTCTGACAATTATAGTTACACAGAATAAATCTGCTGAGATTGAGGTCTAAGATGATAAGAAACAATGCTGAGGATATGCATGATGCTCCTGTTGCCTGCCCGCTGAATGGGAAACATTCCAATGAGTATCACTATTGATTCTTGGCTCCCAATCTGGAGGAAAATTTTTGAAGATTGTGGTTTTGCAAAACACTTGTTTGAAGAGATGGCTTCAAGATAAGAAAAATAAATTATTTTAATGAGTATTTGAACAGGAGCCATTTATTGCAATTGCTGTGAAAAGGAAGCAAGGAAAATGCTGAACTTTCCAGGAGAGTTCTCTGTTCTCCAATTTATGCCTTTTGGCATCCATTATTCATGGGCTGTCCTACATTCACCCTTCCTGCAAACTGCATTCACTCTTTCCTCTTCCCCTATGCTTCCCAAATTTGACTTTTTTTTATTTTTCCTGAGATACTGTCATAGCATATATAGTGCATAAGGCCAGAAAAGCTTTAGAAACAAAATTGACCTCTATGAATTATTTTCAGAAAGGCCCAAAACTCACTCCAAGCAAAGAGAAATGGGGAAAGACATAGGTGTGTTGCAGAGTGGTTGAGGAAATCCTGACTAGTGTTTATTAGTTTATTAGAATCCATCTTCACTGTTGAGATGATGTCTGGGCTGCTCAGATCTGTTCCCTCCTACAAGTTCTCTGAGTTGGGGGGAAGTCACAACAGTGTCACTCAGTGAGGAGAGGTGTCCCTCAGGGGTCTGCAGTGTCCCTGAGACCTTTAATGCCTTTGCAAATTACGTGATGGGACTGGATGCACCTGCAGCCAATTTGGACAAGCTGCAGTGGGCCCCTGGGCACCTCGGGAGTTTCACCAAGGCCAAGCCCAATGTCCTACAGTTCTGCCAGGGCAATCCCTAGTTATCACCACAGGATGATAACAGATGGAGAGCAGCCCTGCCCAGAAGGACTTGGGGGTGCTGGTGGAGGAGAGGCTGGACATGAGCTCTCACTGTGCACTCACAGACCAGAAAGTACACTGTGTCCTGGGCTGCATTATAAGAGGAGGGGCCAGCAGGGTGAGGGAGGGGATTCTGCTGCTCTTCTCTGCTCTGGTGAGACCCTGGAGTGCTGCATCCAGCTCCTGGATCCTCAGCATAGGAAAGATATGAGGATCTGTTAGGGTGGGTCTGGAGGAGGACCATGGAAATGGTCAAAGGCATGGAATGCCTTTCCTATGAAGATAAGCTGTGAGAGTTGGGGCAGTTGAGCCTGGAGAAGAGAAGCCCCTGGGAAGAACCTTACTGCAGCCTTTCAGTTCCTAAATGTGCTTTTCAGAAAGATGGGGACAGGCTGTTTTAGTTGGACCTTTGCAATAAGGCAAGGGATAATGGCTTTGAGCTAAAACAGGATAGATTCAGGCTAGATACAAGGAATCATTTTTTACATAGGAAGTGGTGAAACACTGGAATAGGTTGCTCAAATAGGTGGTAGATACTCCAGGAAACATTCAAGGTCAGGCTGAATGGGGCTTTGAGTAACCTGAACTAGTTCAAGATGTCCTTGCTTGTTCAGGAAAGTTGGACTAGATGATCTTTAAAGGTCCCTTCCAAGAGTTTGGGCTCTTTAATGATTCTATTTTATTTAAAGTGAACTGCAGAAGAAACTGTCATTGAAACAATGGGTATATGGTCTTGCTAGCATAAACGCATTTACTGGCTTCCCAGAGCACTTACAAAGGATATGTCCTGTTTATTTAAGAACTAGATGACCATTTCTGGAAATAGCTTTTTGGACTTGATGCCAGGAATCCAAGCCCTTGGTTTATAACGCTTGATTGGCCCTGCCTCTTTGCCTTGAATGCACTCTAAAATAGGAGAAGGTGCTGAGCTCAGCTGCTCTCAGCTCTGCGCTGTCTTCAGATGGAAGCACTGATGTGTGCACGCACATGGGTGCTGACAAAGAGGCACAGATCCTTGAAATCTGGTGGATGTTCAGTGTCATTAGCACTTCTGTTGCTGCCTCTAAGACCAGAAGTATTGTTGATATTTGACATAGCAATATTTTTTTAATGTTAAGTCTCACCTTAAATGTCTCACGGCAGCCTGTGTCTATAGCAAACACCTCTGTGCTACGTGTCATTTTAACGTCTATCACTAATGCTTTTTGAGGTATTTATCCTATCACTCTGGATATTTTTTATTGTAGAGTTGTTCTCTGGAACAGTTAACACACACTGATTTGATAAAATGCAATACGTTCTCTCTTCTGACTGATTGTTGTTGTCACTCACTACATGTTTGTAGTTTCTTCAGAGGCACAGCCCTCTGGAAGCTGCCAGGCAGTGCCTAGAGCTGCTGGCTGCCAGCTTTCATCAGCAGTGACTAGAGAGAAAGCTGCCCTTTCCCAAATCACTTTACTTGCTCTTGTATTGCTTATATAATTTGTTTCTCTTAAGAGTTCATCTTTTTCTCTGGTGATCAGAGAGCCAGAAGCCTGTACTGCTCACTTCAGTTGCTGTTCTGTGAACTGCTGAGCGCTCTGAGTCTGAGCACATAACAAACACCAAAGGCTTCCTTTTGCTTCTTCACCTTTCTCTTTCACATAGCTATGCTCATAGGGTTAGATAATCCCTTTAGTCTAAAGAGAAAGGAGTTTTAGATATATTCTCCCTAATGTGAATACAGCAATGTTTATGGGTGTCTGCAGTTCAGTGGTTTTGACAACTTTAATCCACATTTGTGTATGCTGGAGTCCAACAGCTGTGTTTTTCTCACATAAAATCCCATAAACTACCCCTACTAAACACCCTCCCGCCACCTTCCATTACTCCCAAAAAGTCCCAAACACTTCTCTTTTCACCCTATCCTTCCCCCCCATAGCTTACTAAGCACTCTAATTATCATCCTCTAAGAAGAAGATTCCCTCAAAGCCCTTGCTTTGTGTGTGCATTCAGGTTATCTGAGCATAACAGAACCAGTCCTTTTAAAGGAGTGATGTGGAACACAGGGAAGAAAAGAGCAGTGACCAGGCTCAGACAACAAGCTCAGGATTTATCCCATTCCCAGCTGTCATCCAGTTAATTATAAATGAGAAATTATTTTAATTTTACCCCCATAATTCAGATCCTGCAACTCTACCTTGTTAACGTCAAGGATTTGCTTAGTTAAGAAATGTTTTGCATTTGGTGGCAACCTGTAAAAATTGCACCTAGAGAGCAACTTCCTTATTTTGTGTATAGCTTTTCCTGTATGTTTTGTGGTAGTTTTTGTGTTAGTGAGAGGTGTCACCTTCTCCACCTTATGTATATTACCTTATTTCTCTTTGAATGGATCCCAGATCTCATCAATGGGTGAGCCTGTTTCTGATGCCAACAGCATCCTATCAACCCTTCCACTGCTCTTCAAATAATTTGGCCATTATCTCAGAAGTTTAGCCAAGCTCTGTGGAAAAAACAAGGCACATAAAATGAGAGAAAAAGAAACTAAATGTAGTTAGTGAGAATGTATATTTGGACATATATTTGTCTGAGGGATCTAAAGGTCTGGGGTTAGATCTGTGTGAAAGTAGCAGTGCACAACCTTCCTGCTTCAGCCTGCGAGCTGGGGCGGAGATGGATGCTTATCCTGGTAGGGGTTAGAGGTTGATTCTGTTCAAAACTCCTTATCTTTGTTATGAGTGCTACAAGGACACAGCAATATATTTATATTTCTACCAAACCTTTCCGGAACATTGCAAATGGCTGTCTTCTTGTCAAGTGTTGGAGTCAGAGCTGGTGCAAGAAAATCTATCAGAAACCCAAAGCTCAGTGGATTTCTATATAAAGCTTGTCAAAAGTTGCCATCAAAGTGCAAGAAGGTCATTTAAACTTATATTGTTTTTCTTTTCTATGGTATGCATACTTAGATGCTTTTAATTTACTTTTTCCTCTTCCTTATTTTGCTGTTTTTTCACTCCCACACAGGTTTTTATGATTTGATAAAGAACGGCCTGTTCTTACTGGAAGTGGAAAAACAGGCTGCTTTTACTGGAGATAAAAGAAGGACTACCCTACCTTCCCAAAAGGTAACAAAAAAGTTCTAAAAAGCTTGAGTGGCTGTATTGCCACTAACTGCCTATATTGGGGATGCTTGACCAAGATTTCAAAAAGAAAGAAAATACAAAATTAATGAACTACTGATTACAGTTTTAAAACCACAAGCGCATGGAAAATAGCTGCTACTTGTTATCAAAATATATGTCTGTTAATTTTAATGTATCCTTTTGGGGAGAAGTAGCAATTCTTCATTTTTATACAAGTAAATATGTATCTTTGTGAAGGAAAATTACCTGGATAATGTGGTACAGCTAGTTTCCTAAAAAACCACGTTTTTGGTTAGTTTTATCTGGAGATTTTTTACTAACTAAGATGTCACTGATTGTGCAAATGATACATTGTGAGAGATGGTTTGAAAAAAAATCAGTTTGTGCAGCAGGCAAAACTGTGTGTTCATAAGAATAGAGAAAAGGTGTGAGTGGAAAGAGAATCGAGACTTGATACAGGAGCAGGAGGACTTCACCATCCTGGATTTCAGAACATGAACGTGACAAAACAATTCTGTGTTAGTAAAAGCAAAGTAATGAACTTGAGGAAGACACTTCCCCTAACTGAGTGTGCACAGCGGTGGGCTTGGAATGAAATATTGTCATTCAGAAAAGAGATGGTGAATGATGTTTTCAGCCAGGACAAGAACTCGAAGGCCAAATGAAATAATGTAGAAGATCTGAACAAAAATAACTTTGGAGGCAGTGTCAGCAATATAATTATGTGCTGTGTAGAATGTGTTTTAAAGGCCAAAAATACAGATGGTTTGAAAAGGCCTTGAAAG
Source organism: Oxylabes madagascariensis (assembly GCA_013400675.1). Classification (NCBI taxonomy): domain Eukaryota; kingdom Metazoa; phylum Chordata; class Aves; order Passeriformes; family Timaliidae; genus Oxylabes; species Oxylabes madagascariensis. The sequence continues at coordinate 408 of VYZR01011848.1, read as the reverse complement.
TAAGATCCATCAAGTGCTCCCAAGGAGAGGATGGTAATGCAAACTCCTTGTGTTGATTTTGGCTAGGGCAGAGTTTTCTTCAAAGTAGCTGGTATGGAGCTGTATTTTGGATTTCTGCTGAAAACACTGTTGATAAGGAAGATGTTTTTGTTACTACTGAGCAGTGCTTACACAGAGTCAGGGCCTTTTCTGTTCCCTACTCCACCAGTGAGCAGCCTGGGGGTGCACAAGGAGCTGGGAGGGGCAGAGCCCAGGCAGCTGACCCCAACTGACCACAGGGATATTCCAAACCACGTGGCACCTTGCCCAGTATATACAGTTAGGGAAAAAAGGATGGAGGGATGTTGGGAATGTTGCTTGTTTTCCCAAGTAATCAGTTCATGTAATGGAGCCCTGCTCTCTTGGAGA
>VYZR01011844.1:1200-46880 GCA_013400675.1 Oxylabes madagascariensis | reverse complement strand
GACCAATGCATGCTCTGAGAAACTAAAAATGCCAGAGGAGACAAAAAGAAGTGCTTCAAGAAGTTATACGTTGTTCTGTGAGTTTTTTCAGGAAGAATGGGTATTAGGCATTTTCCTTGTAAATGGACTTGGAACTATATGAGGCTCAGCTCAATAAAACATAGGCTGATGAAAATTATAGTTACGGTGTCCTTTGTTTCACATGAAGGTGGTTGTATTCTTTGCTGCATTCACACTGAATCATGTACAAATCTAATGCAACTCAGTCACAAAAGGTGACACTCTTCTCACTTAATTTTATAAGCCCAAAAAGCAGAAGTCTACATCTGATCTGGTTGTCTGGCCTCCTTTATGACTCTGGAGACAATGGAGAGTCTGGAGGTGCTTCTAAAAAATGATTCATCTGCTCTATTTCAGACATTTATCTGAGTAGGACATGAATTATGCCCCGGGAGCACCTATTCCTCCTTGAGTTAGACAACCAGCCCAGATGAAGATGTCTGGGCTATAATTGTCTAAGACCAGGCAAAACAAATCCCGTCGAGGGGACACAAATTAACACCATGTGCAGCCTGGCCATGGCACACATCCAAAAGCCTCTTGCTCTGCAGCTCCAGCACACGTGCTTGCAGAGTCAGCTGGGTCTCCGCTTCCCCTAACACTGGTGGCTGAGTGTCCTCACTTTCTCATGTAGGTTTCAGATGCAAAACCCCATGGGCACCACTGACCATAAGATTGCTGGCTTGAGGAGGCCCAGCCCACTACTGATGCATTCCCTTCCAGGGATCCTGGGGCTGGATCCCTTCCAGCCTGCAGTGAAAGAAGAAGAGACTTCCAGCACCTCTTCAGGTGATGATTAAACCATTATGGGTACTGCACAGTATTTGTCGGTTGCCACAATTTTCAGAGTTATCCACTGGTCCAAATTGTCCCATACTGAATGCTGTCACCATCCTGAAACAGCATCTGTAAAGTGTTTGGATGGAGCAGGGTTTTGAAAAGTTCTGTGGGCAACAGCAAATAAAATAAGAAGCAAAACAGAACTTGGCTGTCTGACTTTTCAAAATATACTGCTATGGCATCAGAAATATTGTCTCTTGCATAGCCCTGCTCCTCTGAGACATCCAAAAAGGAGTTCATTTTCATACTCGTTGTGTACTTTTGCTGCTTGAGATATTTCTTTCTGCTTCTCATTAATGCTATTTTTAATCCCACAGGGAGAATGTTAGGTAAAGTGATCAAGAAAAGCTTTCTTGATGGTCTGCCCAATTTCATGAAACATTAATGCTTATCGTATTTGAGCCTTTTGTTTATTTAATATTTGCCCAGGGACAGTATAAGCTGTCCATATTGTTTTTCATCAGAATTACTAATGCAGGAAAAGGGAACACTATAACTTAATACCTATCTTATTAATATTTTTATTACAACAACAAGACAAAAGAAACAGTCCAATCTTGTTACAGCTCATTCTTGTTTATATGTGCATTGAAGATGAAAGGGCGAATGTTGTTCAAGACGTTTTCTTTCTGTGGCTACTGTGATCTGTGCATGTATTTTTTCAAGATAAATGCTGGAGTGAGGGAGTGGGGTGCCTACAATGAAAAGGCTGAAATATCTTTCTGAGTACACGGTCCTTCCTCCAAGTGGGAGAACACTCCATGGTCTTTTGGCTCCTTGAAAAACTTCACCATGTGTTCTCTTACAGACAGTGTGATGCTCTGGGAGTTGGCATTGCATTCTATAAAAGGTCCACGGGAGAAACACAAGGGTTTCAGTTCCAGGTCTGGTTTCCATTTCTTGGTGAAGATGAAAGACATCAACAAAGTCAGCCTCCTGGAAATGTTGTTGTTCTCCTGGAGGAGTTGATATCTGCACTTTCTCCTGCCTGACCTGGCATTAACAATGAGTGATTCTGAAGTGCACGTTTAATTGGTCTGTTCAGGCCAGAAAAAAATCTGATTCCTTCTCTCCTGAAGGGAGAACCTCTTTCTAAGGGGACCATCTTAAAATGCTGGTCCCCTTAAAAATGCAAGGTCAGAGATGATATGATGTCTTGGACACCTATCCCTCCATCAAATATCCCTTGCAGGTGAGCATGGCAAAGGAGAAACACGAGAGCAATAGGTGGCAATTAAGTTTCCTGACTTTTCCAAAATCCTGGGCCTTCTGCAGAATACTTCAACTCTTTGGAGTCATTGGAAGTAATGGTCTTCAGTACTTCTGGCACTGAAAAGCCAATTCAACTCATTCTGAAGTCAACATTACAGTTAGATGCTGACTCTAAGAGGATATACTTCTTTTACTACCTTCTTTCACCCCTGTGTTATGCACATCCTGATCTACTGCACTTGGAAAAAGGTCTGTCATAAAAGAAAGCTTTGGAACAATTTTGAATGAATGCAGTTGCTGGGATTCCCAACCCTGGTCAATTCTTACTCCCATCATGCAAGAGCTGTTTTTTTTCTGTACATAAAACTTTGAAACTTCCCATGCTTTGGGTGTTGTATTACTGGTGTTATTATTAGCAATAACAACAGAATAATAGAGTGATACTGTCTGAGCTAAATATGTCACTGCAATTGAGGCTTTCTATTATTTTTATGATATAAATTTGTGTATAGTTCTCAGCTGTTTTCCCCAAATAGATGCTGAGCTTGAATATGAGGGCCAGTAAACTTGCACAATTTCTCCAGCTGCCTTGGCAAAAATATTACCTGTGGGAGCCAATGAAACATTTATTACACATTGCTCCTACTGTGCCCACAATGACATTTCTTCAAATGTGGCTGTGCAGATTGAAGATATATTTATTGGTTTAGTTTGCTGCAGTATTATTATAAATTAGATTATCTTGTGCCATGGGAAGTGTGATAGAGTCTGGTGAGTGTTTAAGTCTTGAAAAGTTGCTGCATAGTGTATGCTTGTATTTCCATTGCTGGCTGGAGCTGGGGCTCTCTGTCTTGTCTGCGTCTCTGCAGCATCTTGTGGATGGCTTGGGACCCACAGGTTTAGTGAAGAAAAGTAACAGGGTTTTCAGTGCAAAAACTCCCTGGAAGTGGAATTTTTAAAGATTTGTGCTATAAAGATGTGCTAAAACACTTGCAAGGCACTGTATTTTTTTTTTTTTTAAAGAGTGGTTTGTATTCTTAAGCCAGCAAAGGAAGGAAAATAGTAAATTCTAAGATTATGTGAAGTTGGTGGGAAGGAGCATGCACTGTAATTAGTAAGAAGGGGAAAGAAAATGAAAATCTTCTCAAGAACCTCAGGATCAGGAGTCTGTGAAGGGAGAGGCAGTTTCAGTAGGCTACCAGTAGCAATTGGCTTGGAAAAAAGGGGAAAACCCCCAAACATTGGAGGGAAAAATCAAATTATATGCTCAGTAGTACTTTGGTAGTCATAGGATAGCGTGCCAACCACAAAGCTTGTTGGAAAAGTAAAGGAAGACTTATTGCATAAACTATACAGTGAGAGAAACAAATGCATTTCATCCAATGTGGCCATCAGAGGATACTGCCATTTTGAAAAGGAACTGTTTGGGATAATAAGGAAATTGCAGCAAAATGAAACAAATTTCTTGCATTTATCTTCATCACAGTGGACAAGGGGAAAATACCTGCTCTAGAGCTTCTTTATTTTTTGTAGATAATAAAAATGAGAAACAATTTAAAAATTAAATTAATCACTAGGGCCAGATAGTACTAATCCATGAATTTTGAAAACATTTGAGTGGCTCATCTGTAAGCAAAAGTACATGAACTATGACTAAAGCCAGCTACCATAAAGGGGGACTGGAATTTTGCAAGAGTTATAGTTCCCTTATTACAAAGAAACTTCACCTCACTATTAGATAAATTAGTAAAGAAAATAATTAGGGACATGTACAACGCTTAAATGATCACTGCAGGCAAAATTTGTCTTCTTCCAAATTACTTAGGGGAATAGAGGATGTGGTAGGTAAGGGTGAAATGGCACATGTGAACTTTGGAGTAGCCACTGACACAAGAGAGAGGCCAAGTCAGTGGCAATGTAGAAACTAATTATGCCAAAGTAATTAGGGAGAACAGGAACAAATCTTCAGCTCTGCAACTGGAGGGCATTGTACCGAGTCAGCTCCAAGCTGATTTAATAGTCTGCCACCATTGAAAACTGGGAAGTTAAACAATTTGCCCATCCACTGTGTTCTTGTCAGCATGAAGGAGCCTGTGTGCCTTTAGGGATCTGAAATAATTTTTACTTGCCATCTGATAATATACATCTGAAAAGTAAACATTAGGGGGAAATAGGTGTCTCTGCACACATATTTGGATTTTGGGCTGCAGTTCATGTTTTTGACTGGAAATATTTGCACTGCCTCAGGTCTCTTGTGCAGTAGGAGAAATTGCTGGCCAAATTTTGCCTTCTCCTCTCCCCTTGCTTTAGCCTCCCTGCAAACATTTTGATGCAGAACGCATAGAGAATGTTGCCTGTCAGGTAGGTTGCACTTTCTCAAACTCATTTCCAATTCTCTAGAAACTCACCTGTAAGTTCCAGGTCTGTGCCTCCTCTTCCTATTGGACTGAATCCTGAAATCCAGCCTATTTTTGACTGAGGCTTTGGCTCTACTTGCTAGTCACCAGTTGCTGCTTTTTTTCTGTACGCTGAACAGGCTTGCTACTTGCCTACATTTCTGTAGGGAACCCGTGGAGAATAAAACCTACAATGATAGAGGAGCAGCTTCATTATGTACCAGCCAGAAATATCTACTGAATATCTTGCTCAGGGATATTGTGACTTTTTTTTTTGTTATTTGACTCTCTTCCTCCACATTTTTCCAGCCCTTCAACACTGCCATAAGGGTTAGGACAAAAGTGCTGTCTCTTGTGTGACCTGCTCTGTTTTTTTCTCCCAGCATCATTGTCTTAGTGAGACATGGGAGATGCTGTGGCAGTGCCATGTTCATGAATAACTCCGTGAATACTTTCCGTTTTCTGGAGAATCATTCCCTTGCCAGGAAAATGGAGGAGCAGAAGTGGGAAAGCGTCTCACTTCCATTTGACTCTCCTCTCTGGCAGGTACCGGTAGCACTCTGTGTTTGGATTCCTGGTCTGTGCCCGGGGGCACGGGGCAGAGCACAGATGGCAGCGAGGTGGAGCAACCGGCAGAGCCTGGATGGGCTGTCTGTGTTCCTCCAGATGGCTTGGTCCTCCAAATCATGTTTTCGCCCAGCTTGCCCTTTGCCTCTGGTCTTATACACAGATATCTTTCTGCCCATGGATGCCAAGGAGAAAGCACATGGAGTATCAAGGGATGGCAGTCAGAGGCAAGGAGAGGGGCTGTGTTGACTGAGGGACTGTTCTCTACCAATGTCCTGGAGCTCCCCAGCCTCAGCAGCTGAATCCCTTTTTCTGGGCAGCCACAGCAGTGGAAATAGCATCAAGCACACCTCTTTGCACCCTTCTCCAACACGATACCCAGGCCACATCTCCTTTTGCTAATCTGTGCTCTGGCTCTAGAGGCCATTACATACTCAGGTCATCATCGCTTTTTCAAGGATGTGTGGCATAACCCTTTGCACAGTGCAGACCAGGGTGATGCTCTGTGCTGCACAGACATTGTCAAGAAGGTTAAAAAACACTGGCTTTCTCAAAACATCTTGATTACAGTCTGTCTTTTAAGGGTGCAGAACTGCAAACAACCAGAATTGTTTAGCTGGTTATTATATTATCTTCTTTACTAAGCTATGAAAATTAGCACCTACAGAATGTGATCACTGTTTGATCTTTCTAAAAAATTTGCTGTGGCAGGGACAGGCCTCTGTATGCAGTTGAGCCTAGTTGTTTGTCCACATCCCAATTACACATCCTAATTATAAGTAATTACAGGCGCAGGCATAAGCTGTTTTTCTGCCATAGATGTTCCAACAAGATTCAGGCATATTGTCAACATGTTTTAGCAGTTTAATTGTAGAGCTGGAAAGCAAAGACTTGTGAGCTTTATTCTTAGTCCTGGCACATCCCTTGTATCCCCCTCACCCAGCTGTAGCTGTGTAAAGTTTAAGGGGTCCAACCCAAGCTCATCACGGAAGTTCCCTCTGCAGCTCAGGAGGAGAGGAAGGTGCCCTCTGCACTGTGGATCAAGGGAGTTTGGATATCTGGCTTGGGATAGACACTGAGGTTTTAGGTAGGCAGCTCTGGTGGCATAAATGTCCCCCTCACACTCGTGGGTCTTGGAGCTATGCTGTCTTGCTGCTGTGCCTGACTTTTGCATCATTGCTGCTTACCTGCTTGTGCATTGTTGTAGGAGAAGGGAATACAGGTGACCTTGCCCCTGGTAAGTAACAGCTGTGTTAATTACCCAATTCAGCCTCACCCCTGATGAGTCTCAGCTATATTCAATAAAGGTAAGCGTGATAAAAGGGAATGGGTTAGTGGGGGAGAGGAGGATTATGAAGAAGAATCCTGAGGAGAAAAAAAATCACTGCTGTGAGGTCAGTCTGGGTCTGCAGTTAGAGCCTGTTGTTGGAACCTGCAGTCACAGTCAAGCTAAGTAAAAGTCTGCATTCAGAGTCTGCAAACTAATACATGAAGTCATAGTTTAACAGGAAATAACCAGCAGTCAGGGGCTGCAAGGGAGACCTAGAGTAGGAACTTGCTGCAGCCAGAGTCAGTGAATGGTTGGAGTCAGGGTGGCTGAGCTGTGAAGAGGAATAAACCAGGACCCTTTTCATGCTGTGATAAACAAGAAGTCTGTGTCTCAGCTTATTTCTACCCTCTGACAAGAGGGCTGCTGCAACACATTGTGATGGTTCTTCCTGATGTTTCCCAGCCGAGGTCTGCTCACCAGATGGGCTCTTTGATGCTAATGGCCTCTTAAGTAGCCTTTGAGGACATCCCCAGACCTCCTCAGCCCTTTCTGCTCTTTCCTGTGGCTATTTTTCCAAACACATAAAAGGTATTTCCAAAGGGACAAAGAGTTTTTAAATTATCCTCAATCTGATGATGCCTTTCCCTAATGTAAAAATGGCACGGCAAAATATTTATTCTGATCAAGAAATATGGAAGAAACGTTTCCCAGTTTTGTCAGTGGCAATCTGCCGTGAAGGTTGCCTATGCTCTGCATTCCTGGTGACTGGTGCATAGCACTGCAATCCCAAAAGTATCTGTCTTCTCAGCTCAAATGGAAGCCATTTTAAAGTTCATTTTCATATCTTTTCAAAATGTATTTGTGCCACGGTATGGCTGCCATCCTGCTTTTGCAGCAAGGTGTCTTTTTTGTTTCATTTGGATTTGGGAGAGCTTAGTTTTGCTTTCTTACTGCTTTGTCACAAGTCATTGTAGCAAACCTGCAGTTACCAAAATCATAGATGGCAACAAGCACAGGAACTGCTTTCGTTGTGCTTGTTTGCCAGCCTCAAAATTCCTTGTTAATATCGACAAGATCCCAGCTCCTGTGGTACTCGTGAGCTTTTCTATCAACATGCCCTACAAAAGGCTCTTAGATGTATAAATTATGCAGCATGCTATGATCAAGTAGCTGAAATAAAAGGCAACAGTTTCTGAAAACAACCTGCACAAAGCTGCACTGTGCCAGTTTCACAATGGTATAGTGAGATTTAGCGGTAATTAATTAATATTTCATACACGGCTTCCCAAGCCTTGATGAAACGTTTCGTACTGAAATGACGGACGGGTGTTCCTTGCACAACGCTCTTCTGCCATCAGAAACACAGCAGGCACACCTTGGCGTGAACTCCTCCATTAAAGTTTAGTTTTCCACAGTCTGCGGCACTTTATCTTCCTGTCTTGATAAGATCAGTAAATGTTTTGCTGCAGGAGAGGGCAACACAGCTGTACAGAGGTTATGCACTGAATCCAAATGGGAAGGGAGAGGTAAAGAATATATATAATGCATTATGTACACAGAAAGTAATCAAATATGTAGTCATTGTGGGCAAAGAGACAATTCCAGCTCTTACTGGGCAGACATTAAATGCGGAACACCTGCCTATTGCATCTATAAATAAAACCTCTGCGGTTCTTCCTTTCAGCCTGAGCAGCTGGAGCATGTGTTTTCTGGAGCAGCTGTCTGCTCAGGGAAAAGAGCGGAGAGTCACCCTGCGGTGGTAACTGTTTAATTTACATCGGTAACGACAGCCCTGGCACAGGCCATCCTCCTCGCCAGCTCCCAGCGTGGTGGCGAGGGAATTCAGCTGCTAGAGCTGGAGAGAGGAGATTCCTCCTCCTTTTGAGTGGTTCCCCCGCTGTGCTGAGGAGCGCAGAGGGGGCTGGCGCTGGCTGCTGCTCCTTGCTGTGTGCTCCTGCTTCCCAAAGGAGCATTCATCCCAGCTGGGAAGATGTGTGTGTTGGGGTCTCTGTCCCAGGGAGCTCCCCACAGCCTTGTGATCAGAATCTCCAGGCATCCACCCTGACAGGCCAGGGGAGCCTGAAGTATGTTTTTCCTTTGCATAAATAGCTCTTTGCTGTTTCACTTTACAGCTCTGTGTCTCCAAAGACAGTATGAAACTTCTCTTTTCCCCTCTCCATGTCAGTGCAGTGCTGGAGAACCACTGTGGACAGTGAGGAGAAGACTTGTCTTCCTTGTCCTTCTTTTCGCCAGACTCTGGGAGGGTACCAAGGAATTTGTGATTTCTAAAATAGTTTTATTTGTCTGCGACAGTATATGCCTATACCCACACCTACCCCTACACCTACACATGTACCTATATCAAAGCCTATTTTGTCTCTAGGGTTTCTTTCTACAGTCTGTCAGGTAAATATGACCTCCACTTTCTAGCCTCTATCACAGTGCTGAAGCAGAGGAGCTCACAGAAGACAGGAATACCCTGGAATGCTTGTGTATAGAACTGAAACATTAAGCTGCGATTTTGAGGTCACACTATTGGATCTGTTGTCATGCCAGAATGGTTGGAGGGAGTATTTGAAATTATCTGTGATAACAAAACTAAATACACTTGGAATTTCTAACTCTCCATCATTTCTTAGCTGTTTTTCCTCTCATTCAATTTGGATGTCAGCCAAACAGGTAACAAAATCAACCTCATATGACTCAGATGACCATTTATGAGCCATCATGATTATCAACAAGTAGCAGAAATGAGCAAATTTACAGAAGGTCTCACTGTTATTGTTGACTTTTTGGACAGCATGCTTATTAATACCACAATATTTCATGATAATTGTGATTTATGACTGTGTAATTACTAGTCAAAAAGAGGACTGGAAATTGTGAGGAATGTGAAGATTTAAATAATTTATTTTGCCATGGAATTAGAAGCGATTTCCTATACATATGTCTACACTGGAAAATACATGAGTTGTATTGAATTTGCCCCTTAGAAACACGTAGCACAACAGAACTGATTACACAGTTTAATGTTCAGACTGTATATTTTTCCAAACTACTAATAGATAGTTCTTAAAAATACAAACCATGCCATATAAAATTGAAGAAGTCATTGGTGCTATATAAACACACATGTTCATTAAATTCAAAATGTATTACTCCATCTTTGAGTGTAACATATACAGATAAATTCTTGATAAACTTCCATGATTTTAGAAGAATTACCTACCAAATTAATTCAAGTATTATTTTTGTTTTCTTGATGGGAAAATCTGCCTTCAGTGGTATAGGTCTTCATTCATTCTTTCTTCAAATCTGTTTTCTGAGGGGTGTTTATTAGCCTATGGAAAACATCACATATTTTTCCATGAGAAACAGTGTGTTTCCTCAAAATAGAAAGTTGGCACAGGAAAAAAGACTTTGATGAAACTATGCCCGTGAAAAATGAGAAACAATGGCAGTTTCCCCTTGTGGCTGAGTCAGTGTGATGCATCACAGGATTGTTCCAGACCTCTGCTGTGTGGTGAGGCCATGGAAAATACATTTTGGCTAGGGAAGAGTGCCCATCTGAAGAACCGGAAGGCATGGGGAGTCAACTCCCCAAAGGCTTTTTGGCAGCTGGACTGGACACAGAGATTCATGTTGGCTCTGATCACTCGATGATCCTTGTGGGTCCCTTCCAACTCACACTATTCTGTGAACTGTGAATTGTTTCTGTGAAAACAAAAAGTTTCATTTCAGGCCAGTGAATCAAAGAGGAAAGCTTTGGCTTTGGAACACCAAGAAATGCTTTCTTTTAATCCAGATGTTCAAAAAATTCCTTAATCATTTGGGTCTTCAAAATTTCTGTTCCCTCCATTCATACATCCTATTTTTCTGTGTCATTTTTGTAGGAAACAAATCCAGGGTGATTAGCATCTCCTGCAGCATGGAAATCCTGTGTCTTTGTTCTAGTTCCTCTGTTGTTAAATGAGTTTAATGAAAGCACTTGAAGCATTTTCATTTTTTGAAATGGAAGGAATGACAAACACGAAAAGTTAACTGCTCATACTAGTTTCTTCCTCCAGACAGAGGATGTTCTGTTACTCTGGGGTGCACAAAATTCATATTCCCAAGGCTGATAATACCAATTTGCTGCTGCCTTGTGGCAGATGAGCTTGTGAGCAGTTAAAACTACACAAGTGAATTGGAAACAGTCTTTTCTTCCTCATTTACCTGCTGAAGTCTTGAAGCACAGGTTTCTAGAGCCTGCACACCAAGCTTGATACAATCCACACAGAATAACCGATTGCCCTCTCAGGCAATACAGAATCACAGAATTATTAATGTTGGAAAAGACCTTCAAGATCGTGGAGTCCCACCTTTGACCAATCCCAACCTTGTCAACTACAACACGGCACCAGTGCTGTGCAACGTGCACTCTTTGGTGACTCCAACATCTCCTTGGGCAGCCCATTCCTATGCTTGAAATGCTTATAACAGATTGAAGACTCGAATAATTTTCTTGGACTCTTCAGCTGGAGTGGGATGCGCTGGATTTAAAAGACATGAAGAGGTCTCCTGAACACTCTCCACACAGCTGAGCTGAGCGATGACATTCAGTAAAACTGAATAGTCACACACTACACATAGAATGTGCCTCCATGGAAAGGCATGTTTGTCAACAGCTGACCCCATTCTAGCTTCAGAAAGGGTATTTTAGTCTCCTTTACCCAGGTAAGCTGAGTACTCAGCAATTTTCAAGCTGTTTCGGTTTAAAAATACCTATGGGATACTTTGGCACCATTTTCACACATATTGCCTTCACGGGTGTGTAAAGCCAGAAGGACTTTCACCTTCTGCCTGTTATTTCATCCAGTGTGTCTTGCATTGCACTGAGAAAAAAAAAAACAAAACCAAGAAGGATTCCTTATGTCAGGAGAAAGACTAAATGATAGGACAGTAAATACATTATGGGAGATAGAGATTCATCAGCTGACACTAAGTCAGCTGTGTCTTTCTATGTGCTACATCTTCCTATGAAGTCTGTAGGACTTCCTTTAACATGCTTCAGCTACTGTGGCAACAATCACTAAAATCTTTATTTCAGTGTTTCAAGTGATGGCACTTGATACCTTTCTAGACTGTTTTAGGAGTAATCCCATGCCCAAAGAAAATTCTAACTCTCTCAGTCCTGGTGTGTGGAGCTGATTTTTTTCATTAGGTATCTCAGACAGGTGGAGTGATTTACAGATTATGCCTAACAGGTTAAGGAATCAAATCCAGGACTGGGGAGCACAGAGTGTCTTACACCACACTATGTAAGGCAGGTTCACTCCAGAGCAGACTGGTTGCATTTACATTGCACAGCCTCTGACCTTCAGACAAGCCTGCAGCCTTAAACGATGGGTGTTATTGCATGTGTTTTATTTCAGAGTGCCCGAGATCTGATGTGCTCTCTAAGGTTTGTGCCACAGGCCAGTTGAGCAGTGGCCTCATGGCACAAAGTGTGGCTGAATGTGTCCAGTCACACGCCGGTCCTGTGTCAAGCTGATGCTGATGGACTCTTGCCCACACTCCCTTTGGGACCAGTCCTTGGCACAGTCCTTGGCCCCTGGGCATGGTGGCAGGAGTGAGCTAGGAGAAGGATTTAGTTCTTCAGCCCTGGCCCTTTCCTGTGCAGGGTAAAGGTGCACAGTGTAGGCATTGCTGCAGTTTTAGATGCTCACAACCATTTACTATGATTTTTTTTCTCCCAGAGAATTTTTTTTGCCAATGCTGATGGACAAATACCAGATTGGGAGAGGCATATGATCCAATACCAGCCTGGTACCCCTGTGCTGGGGGAAGCCAGTAGTTTACAGCCTCTGTGTTAAGGCCCACTTTTAAAATACTTTTCGTGATAATGACATAAACTTCAAATTTTTTTGCTCCTTACCCTGAATACAAGGGTTCTTTTTTTTTTTTAGGGACAGAAAGGTGTTAAAGAATGAGGTATACCCAAGCCATGTGTTGAACAAAAGCTTGTGTAGGCTCCCTTGAAATCCTTATTGCATTCATTGTGGAAAATTAGATTATTCTCATATCAGTGAGTTTCAGCTGCAGATTTCTATTTAGTTCATTAACTTGCCTTGAACTTGGATGGAATCAGGAATATATTTCTCACTTTGATTGAGTAATTAGGGTTGATACTTTTTTGCTTTCATGCTACTCCTTTTAAAACTCTTTCAGCTGTGTTTTTGAAAATAAAGTGAGTGAATTTATCATATTTAGACATCAGCAAGCACCACATGGCAGAGACAGCTACTCTGGAATCCTAACGGGCTCTCAAGAATTATCCTCTGTGATTATCTCTACGTCTGAAGGACCATATGTCACAGTCTCTGCAAATGGCATCTGGTTATATCACACAAGGAAGTTTCTTCTATCTATTTTGAAAGCAGCTGAACCCAAACTGGTGAACAAATCCCTGAATATATTGAAAGGAGTTGTATTCCTTTGAACTGCATTATTGAAACTGATATATTCTATGAGCTGGATGCCAGTTTCCTCTAAAGACTATCTAACTCTCTTATTATTTCATGTTGTGTCAGAAAGGACACATGATGAAGCAAATAAGTAGCTAAGCCAGTATACCTGAAAAATAATTATAAATGACCTTTTTTCTCTTCTAGCTACAAATGTTACCCAGAAAGGGTACAACCCTTTCAGCTCCACCATAGACCAGAATACCTCTAATCTATCAGAGCAGAAATCTTGTACTGGGAAATTACTACCACCTCAGCAAACAGTGCCATAATTACTCAGTTACTACATTGATCTGAAATTTCGTGGGCCAAGCAGATGTCCTGTCTTTGAGAGACATGGGATGATGATGATTTTTTTGCCAGCCCCTTCTTGACTCAATCTAGGTGATTCCACAGACCTTACTGACATGCCTTGAGGCACAGGAGCTGCATGTACATCCCCCACAGGTCTGTACTCTGTTCTATGGCCCTGCCTACATGCATCAGTAGGTGGAAACTGGTGATAATTCTGGTGATCTAATCACAAAATTCATGTGATATAAAAATCCACTTGAGCCTTCATTAGGAAATACTTTAGTTCATATCCTGACTGATGAGAGCAGCACACCCAGCACTTCCTCATGTCATATCCATACAGCTTTCCTGCAGGTGTACAGTCATTGTGGCAGAGTTATGCCAGTAAGACCACACGATTTGGCCTGCACAGAAACACAGTCACTGTTTTCTAGATGAAAGTGATGCGAAGAGTAGGTCTGACTCATCTCTCATGCTAAGGTACATTAACAGGAACTCAGAGCAGAATCACTTGTGAGCATGCCAATATCCTTCCCACATATGGGCTTAAAGGTGGAGAGAATGCAATGTTGTAAATCCGTGTCTAAAACAAACTGTGCCCCATGAAAACATGCCAAAGGGGAATTGGACAGAAAACTGTCACTGTGCTAAGTTTGGAGCATGGCTTCTCTGTTTGGTGGCACTCTGACATTGAGGTTGGGGGGCTCATCCATCAGCCCTTTATGTTTTGTATTCTCCAAGTAAAATTAGAGATCTGGAGACTTCCAGAAGAAAATATGAGGTGCCCTGGTTGCATGGACAGGCTCTGCCACGTGCCCTAACACTAATGGTTTGGCTGCTCTGATATTGGCATACCATGCAAACTGCGTTCTCAATGCTGAGAAAGCAGCAACGTGGCCAGAAGCAACTGTGAGAAGAATCATCCTCGGGCTTTGGGGCTGCATTTCAGCCCCAGCCCTCATGCTGTGGTACAGCTGTACCCAACCCTATGAATCTTGTCTGCTGATCCCAGACTTGCCTCCCTGACTTGGCCCCAGAGGTGCCCTGTGCCCATGGCCAACCCAGCCTGGTCACCTCTGAGTGTGGGGGACAGGGCTGTTGGGGGAGGTCCTGCTGCAGGCTGCCCCACTGCTGGCCAGCCCAGCCTCACTGCGCTGACAACAGGGATTTAGGGGTAAGTGAAGACAGGCAAAGTTGGGTTGAAATACAGTGAAAGAAAACCCACATGAACTGGGCAACTCCATTGGCTCTTCAGACCTATGGGTGCCTGTGTAAGGCAACAGCTATGGGGCTTTTAAATCTCTCTTTAGACGGATTTTGACATGAGGAAGATTATTGTAGCATTTAAAGTGATGTATTCATAGAGATTTACATATTTCTTCAGCTCTTTCCTACAAGCAATATATACATATGTGTGTATATATGTATATACTTCAGGGTGGAAATATTTACTTTGCTCATTATTGTGAGCACCCCACCAGTCTTTTAGCTGTCATCGTATCTAGCAAAATGCTGCACTTAGCAGTAATTGTTATTGTAATTAATATTTGTCTGTATGTTGCCTCTTACATTTAATGTTAGGCTTCTGTGACTCACTGGTACTGATAAGTGACCTACAGTTGCATTAACAGCCTGTGTAATATATGGCCTGTCATCACTAATACATTTTGATGCATTTTTCTGTATTTTGCTATTTTGGGGATTATGTCTGGTTTTACAGACAAATGGCCTAATTCTCAGCGCTTCGTCATTTATTTATATTTCATGCCAATTTTTTGCACAGATCTAAATTAAAGAAAGGAAAAAATATACTGCAGAACCTCAGTGTCTCATAATAAAAGGCTGAATCCAGACCTCATAACTCTCATTTCAATCAGTCATAAAGGGACAGGTTCAGACCACTCATTTAAAAATATTTGTCTTCTTCTCCCTCCTGGTAATTTCTTAGTGATTTCTTATTGTCATGAGGAAATTTCTAATATATATATTTGCTCCAGCATACACAATCCCTTTTTTTACAACAGGTTGAAATCTGTCTGTGTTTTCAGATAACTGGTTAGGCCCAGCATGTGTCCACCCTCTGAAGGGAAACCGGGAACTTCTGACCTTACACTGTGATCACCTTTTAGTATAAGGAGCTTAGAGTCCATTCAGAAGTTATCTCAGAGGAGCCAGAAAAGATTAAACAGCTTTCAAGCTTCAGGAAAGTGCCCTGTTTGGTGGGCCCAGGCTCAGCCTGTGGGGATGTATGAAATAAATTATGTGGATAATTTCTGAATTGAAGTATTCAAGAGCTATGTGGAGTATGAGTGTTGTATACTAATAAGAGTTTTTACTTGAGAGTTTAAACAGTTTTAGTCATACCTGGGAATTTTTTTTCACTCCTTATCCCTTACTAACAATTGATTATGGGTCTTGACATTAGCTCTGTGTATATGTGTGGATGCATTTTCAAGCATATATAGTATTTATATATGTGCCTGTATGTTTGTGCAAGAGTTGTGATGCCATGATGTACAGCAAGAAAGAGTGGCCCTGAGAATTAAGAGTAACTTTGATCCTGTTCATACGCAAAATCACACTTTTCCCTTCATTACTATGTTGGTAACTCCCAGTTTCCAACCCTGGAGTGAGAAAATGCCTAGTGTGGCTACGCTGGGCTGCTGCCACTGGCTTCCTCAGTCCTCAATATCCCTCAGCCAGCTGCTGTGGGGATCTGGTCTGTCCTTCTCACCCTGGGGGTCAAAAGATGGTCACTTGAATCTTGGCAGAGATAAAGGGTAAGATGAGTGGACAAGCAACAGTCAGTGGATATTACTTTCAGACAGCTATTTGTTGTGCTGTCACGAGTGGGCACTAAAAACCTCAATATGCTTTAAAATAACTGTATTCTCTTTTCAAAGCTGATTCTTGATAGAGCTGATAGAACAAAAATTTGCAATTAAAATTCATGTTCATGTCACAACATGATAATGAGAGGTGAAAACAGTGCTAAAGCTCTTCACCCGTGAGTCCTTCTAGAAATCTTTATGGAGAGGAGAATTTAGGCTATAAAGGATCAACTGTGAAAATTGTTCTGAATATGGCTGGAAATTCTGATGTCCATTGATAATGTGTGGATAACATGGCTGATAATACTATACATTTGGAACTTGGACACACACACATGCACATGTTCTCACTGTTTTTCTCAAGTGAGCACATACATAGCACCCATTCTGGCATACAGACACAGAAGCTTAATTTTTTGCTTGCTCTGGAAAATGCATGCATGTTGTTGAAGTAAGCCTTGCCAAATTAAATACATTGCTTTGGGAAAAATAAAATTTCCAGTTCAAAAGTAGAGTTGAAGGCTTCACAAATGTTGCATTACACATCTCCCCAAGTCTGTATTCATACAATAATCAATCAACAGTTTCAGCCAGATGAAGACTGAAAGCAATACCAGCTGATGAAGATGATTGCAGAGTCATGAGTGTGGGTGGCAGACTCCAAGTCATTCAGCCAAGCTCTGGTGTAAGTACAGCCTTCAAAGACAAGTTCAAAAGCACGGACAGACTGTACAAGCAGCAGAGCTTCTGCTGACATTTGCAGCAACAACAACAAGGAGATTATCAATCGTACACTCTGTAGGATAATCCTTGATCACTGTCAAGGGTCAAGACATGATTCTGTACATCGAGGGACTCAATATTAAATCCAGAGCATGTGAGTGGGAAACCTTCCATGTCCTTCTGTGCATCGCCAGACTGTTGCCATCAGACTGCTTTGATGTTTGCAGCTTCTTTGGGAAGGAACAATACTGTGAGGTGTTGGGTGGGACTCAGCCCAATGGGACTAGGAAGGGTCATTTAGTCCTGTCTAAGACTTAAAGCTCTTTCATTTAAGCTGATTATGCATCATCTGCAGAAGACTGATGAAAACTTTCAGCTAAGATTCTGTAACATCAGTAAAACCATCCAGGAACAAATGTTTCAAAGTAAGTTCCCCGTTTTCTAGAAAGCCATAAAAGAATAGAGATATGGCTTTTTCAGAAGCATCATGGGAAGGAAACGCCAGCCATTCAAGATTCCAAAATATGGCATGATAGGCCAATCCAGAAGCCTAATTAAAAAAAAAAAAGGAAAAGAAAAATTTGTAATTCAAATTACTTTTTACTTACCAAGTGACTGGCATTTAGCAAGAATAAATGCAGGGTATGCATCCTGGCCTGTTAATACGACATCACTTAAAGAGGTTTATTTGTGAGTCAAGCATCTTGTTCTGATACACTCCCAAGCTCTCTGATAAATTCATGACTACCACCAAGTTATGGCATTAGTCACTGAAAATCTCTTACTTGGTTATGATAGATTGCTCTGTTTTTTTCCAACACACTTTGAATCTTTGAATTTCTATGCTGTTTTCAGCCAAACCTTTCTCTCTAAGAACTAAATTACTTCTGAGTGAAACAGACATCTCTGCAATACGTTCCTTTACTTTTCTGCCAAAGTAAATCTAGATAAACTCCACAGAATCTGGTGAAATTGCTAAATCTTTATGAAGGAAGGGAGACTCAAAATACAGGTAGTGACTATAGTATATGGTATATTGATTATGATCCACTTTCAACGGGTGTGGGAGTATGCACATCTCTGCGTGATGCTCATGACATGTCTTGAGTGTTGCAGCTGAAATGGAATGAATTATAATTGAAACACTTAGGCTAGTGGTGCTAGCTAGCTTGCTTGCTAGCTATTTTTATTAACCAGTCTTTCCCTGTTTTTTCTCTTCCTAAGGAGAAGATTGATGCTTCCTTGGGAAAAAAAAATTATGAACCTAGCCCGGTCTTTGTGCACTGAATTATGCATGGAGCCAACGTAATTGTACCTATCAGTCAATGCCTGCAGAAAAATGCAAGGCTGGGCGGGGAATGGCTGTAGGTAAACACACATTTAGTCTTACATTTGTTGTGGTAACTGAGTGTGCATTTTGTATGCACAGTTGGATGAACGTTGTTATGACAGCTTTCACAGCTGAGTTCATTGCAGTACTGTGAGGCGAAGGAATGTAGCTTTTCTTTTGGGACTGGCCGAAAAGGAAAACTGCTCTTCTATTTCAGACTAATGCTTTAGGACATGTTCTGTCTCAGAGATTCATAGACAACCAGAAGCCTGAGAAGCCATCCTTAGTCAGTCCCCTCATAGATCTGTTTACACAATTCTTGGCAAATGTTTACCCGGTTCTTCAAAATCTCCATCATGAGAGGATCCACATCCTCCTGAATTACCAGTGCAGCGACTTAGGAACTCTACTGTTTTCCCACTATTATCCAGTCCAAATCTTTCTTGCTGTAATTTGGGCCTAGGCAACTTCCCCTAGGCACTATGACCACGGAGAAAAGATGGATTCACTCTCTTTGCAACAAAGCAAACTGCTAGTTAATGTGACAAAAGTGGTGGGAAGCCCTGAAGTCAATAGAATAACTCTAACAACTTTAGATGAAAAGTGTAGTTAGTGTAGATGCTGCTTTGTCAGGAGAGGGTGGCCTTTTTCAAGCATCTTTAATCTTTTAGGGTTTAAAATTGTCACACTGGAATGTAGCAGGTAAAAATTACGCAGATAGACCTTCTTTCTGAAAAGTGCGTGACTGCCCTTATCAGAGGCTTCCTAGATGCTGGCTTACAGTAATTCTGAAAAACGTTTCCTATATATTTCATATACTTATGTCAAGATAGAGACAGAGAGAAGCATCCTTCCTTCACTGTAATAGCTTCCAGCAATTCCAGTTCAGCAATTGCCTCTGTGGGCACCAAATTTAGAAGCTTAATATGAAACATCCCTGGCTATGTTTAAACGAATAATTGAGAGAGAAGATAGAGGGTTGTCCCACACAAACTTCCCTCCATTGAGGTCTGCTAAAGGTGTTTCATGCATTTGTTTTTTGAATCTAAAGCTTTTTGAAACATGCTCATTAGAAGATTGCTAGAAGAGAAGGCGTACCTTAGCCTGTTGCAGCACGGGCAGTTGGTGGATCGCTGCAACCTCCCTGAAGTGTCCCCACAAGGAGAGTGCTCCACCAGGCACACAACAAACACTACCCTCGCATGCAGCAGCTGATTAACTACAACAGCGGAGGCAGGAAGGGTCTTTGTGTGGATTCTAGTGGTAGTTTACTTCACCTACACACCAGAAGGACCCAGGGACAAAGACCCCAACAGTTAGAGGGCCCAGGCGAATATGTGGGTAGAAGGGGGTGGAGCCAACCAATCACCGAGAGGTGTGGGTGGGAGAAGGGAGTACAATGACCAATAGGGAAACAGGAGGATAAACGGACAGGGATACAAGCCAATGGGGTTACAAAGAACAGAGAAACTGCTAGAAACCTGACCATATAAGGTCAACAGGGGGAGTAATGGCCAATGGACCAACAGGGGGGTGTGGCACAGGGGTTGATTGACAACCTGGGTTGATTGACAACCTGTCAGTTAAACAGGGGGTCCATAGGAGAGGTGGAAGTCTAGGGGACATTCTTCCAAGGCATAGCCCCAGGAACTCCCCTGGCAGGCCCACAGGCCACCACGTTAGCCGTGCTTCCCTTGTGCCACCTGTGCCAGTGCACTGCTTGCAGATGGCACTGCCAGCAGGTAAGAGGGCTGCTCAAAACAGTGTGGTGCGAGAGGGAGTGCACTGGAGTTTGTCTGATCTCAGGGTGGGTTGTAGAAGCCTTACAGGAGCAGAAAAGAGCAATGCCAGGGTGGAAAGGTGGGCTTAGGCAACACTGCTGCGGGGTGAGAGAGTGCAGGTTTGCTTTCACTGGCTACACAATAGCAACCTGGCAGAGCAGGATCAAAATCCTTGTTAATAAATAGCTCTAAGGCTGTAATAAGGGATTGCTGAATGCACATATAGGATGAGTAAAGGCATACCAAGAATGGCAGAAATATGAGGTGTGTGGGTTAAGAGCCAAAATGCACAAAATATGGTATTTTTCCACAAAATCCCATCATTCATGAAGCGGGATATGGAATTGCTCAAGAAGCCTCTTCTCAAGGAGAAAGATGCTTAAAAATTTATTTCTGCTTGAGGCATTACGTTACGGTTTTCATAGCATCTGTGAATACAAATATCAGATGAAGGACATTTATGGTCATTCTTATTACTGAATACTCTAGAAGGATGGGGGTTGCCTACTTTCATATTTGTAGTCTCCACCCATCCATAAAACTTTTGTCCCACCCTCAAGTGGTTCGTTGCTTGCTGTATGTCCAGTCACTTACACTGGTGTTAATAGCAGCCTTTCTCCCAGATGTGTTTCTTTAATCATCAGAGTGTGTTTCTTCCCAGAGCAACGAGTTACCACTTCATATATTTGTTACTACATGGAATATTAATATGGTAATCGTGTCTGTCTCCTTAGGGAACTCATATTTTATGGCAGCAATTCAGTACTGTTCACTATTCAGAGTTAAAAGAAATACAATAGTTGAAGATGTTAAAGGCCTTTTCTACAAAAGAGGGAAAAAGCATGCCAGAAATCATGTCTTCAGTTCAGAAAAAACCCCAGCAGCCACAAAAAAACAAACAAAAAACCTCGTGATCACCAAAAACATGAACTATTGTTCATGATCACTGTTGGGTTTTTTACACAGAGGAAAAAAGTGTCTTCTAAAGGATATGAAGTGTTGTGCTTTTCTTATGGAGTCTGGAAGACATGAACAGCCCCAAAGGGTTTTGAGATGTGTGCCCAAGGCCAGTGCTGCAGGGTGCAGTGTGAGAAGCCCAGTGTGAGCTCGGGGACAGAGCTGTGTGAGAAAGGCTCCAAGAAACCTTATTGGGGCTGGGATGACTTCAGGAACTTCAGCTGCATTTCAGCTTCAACCCTCACCCCTTGTCACTTTCTGCAGCTTTCTGCAGCTCTGCCCACTCCTGCCCACATCTTTCACTGATTCTGAATCCCTGCTTGGCCTCGGAACTGCTCCATTCCCACGTCTGGGGCCACAGTCCTCAGTCCAGCTCCACTTGCCACCTCTGGGCAGCGGGATGGGGCTGTGGAGAGAGGTCCCTGCTCTGACTTGCCCTCCTGCCTGCTGCCACCTGTCCTGGCAGGGCTGTGGCCAGACCCTTTCTCCCTATGGCTAAGCCATTGCTAGTGTGAAAAGGTAGCCATGACAGCTGTATTAAAAAAAAAACTCACAACAGATTTTATTCCCTTTTTCACTGTGAAAATAATTCTTAGTCAAAATTGATAGAAAAAACATATTTGCAACCATTAGTTTAGCCACTGGCAAGGCAGCAGCTCTCTGGGTCTGTGGTATCTTTGAGCCTTGATTCTGTAAATGGTTACACATCTGGGTATCATACACCTGAATTCATGGATGTAAGAATATGTGTGTACTTATATCTATCTATCTATCTATCTATCTATCTATCTATCTATCTATCTATCTAATCTCTCTCTCTCTCTCTCTCTCTCTCTCTCTATCTATCTATCTATCTATCTATCTATCTGTGCCTATCTTTGCAGGAAGCAGACCTTGTTCCATGGAGAATATAGTGCCTGAATGGTCCCAGGCTAATCATTGTCAATATTTTAAGCTCATTTTGCTTGATGGCAGAAGGAGACAAAGAGCTTATAACATTAATTTTCTTATTGGATCTCATCTGACAAAATCCCTGGTTGCTTTCATCTCGCATGAACCATTATTCTTTTGTAGATATGTGCTTAATAAGCTTAAATTCTGAAAATGAATATTTACACTTACTAATGGCAAGGGATTGTTAAAATCAAACATGCTGCATGGTCTTCTGGGAAAGTCAGCATTAAAGCACTGCTTTCAATAATCAATAAGTCAACCAAGCAAATCTCTAGACTGTTGTTACAACGGAATCTGTCATCATGCAAAGCAAAGACTTGTCTGAGAAACTGCTAAGTAAATGCTTCTGCCATTTAGTAGTGGTTTGGTAGTTTGTATTTGCTACAGATTAGAGTGCAGCCATGTACAAGTTTGTTTTGCATTCCAAACAGAAGTACTATCTGGATCAAAGCACCTATACGTGGTCCTCTCTGACTTGGATCAGTTGAAGGATGGGAAGATACCCTCTGTACTCTCTGGCTCCAACTCTTCCTGTACTGCTCCCTCTCCCTTCTCTTTGTGTCTTCTGCATTTTGTATGTCTCAGCATTAAAATACTAGGATAAATTTGCCTGACGTTTTTACAGACTATCAAACAAATAAATGGTCTTATACCTCACTGATCTGTATCCACCTGTGACAACTAATGCCCCCCAAAAGGGACTTCACTCCCTAATAAATGTCCAAATCCAAGGCAAGAACTTGAGCTATTTGCGACAGTATCATAATTTTCTTACAAAATATATCAGAAAACACTTAGCAGAAAATAATAAAAGTCTCAGTATAATATGAAACTGAGCTTCATTTCTACAAAAATTGCATTGTGAGCTGCACTGTTTCTGGCTTTTACCACAGTGCTGGCTCATTTCCTAACTTTGTTGGAATACGAGCTTAGGGCTTGGGACCTAAAACACTTGGTAGACAGGTAACTGCCCCAAAGGGTCATGTTTGGAGGCTCAAACATGCACATTATTGTTCCCTCCAAACCCTCTCCATTGGCATTTATCTTCCTTTCTGCAGCTGCTGAGATTTGCCTCTGTCTCAGAGGGAATATGAATGACTCATTGTTTATAAATCCTTCTCCATTCTGTAAACCATCTCTCTCTCTTTGGACATCCTTCCCAGCAAATGTGGCAGGTGCTGTGGTGAGAGAATGGAGATGCAGATAGGATGTTAACATAAGGGTGCTGCTTCCAGCTCTTGGACGCATCTGCAAAATGGCCAGGTGAACAGGGTGGGCCCCAGTGGCAAACACAAACTCCACCATGAAAATTGTGTTTTGTGCGGCCGGGTTGGTCCTGTGAGTAGTTGAAAATGGAGCTCCATGTAGTTGTGACAGGTACTGTACACAGGGCAGTATTAAAAGCACATAGATTCTGTGGATATTGTGGCACAAACCCAACAGATTCAAAGATGTAGGCAGACTTTCCTGTCCCAGAAGATAGAGAGAATTTGAGGTGGGGCAGCAGCACCCCCATCCACACCAGAACTCATTGTTGTGTAGCAGTGTAATGTCTCCTGTGATGGCACTGGCCTGAATTTTTTTTCTTTATCTGAGACCCTATCATTTCCCCCCTCAACATCTAGCCTTACATGACGGCTTTGTAGTGTTGGCATTTATCAGTGTCTACTTGTTCTCCCCTTCCGTTCTGCTTTATCTAATCTGTGTACAAGAGATGCAAGTCCTTCTGTCCATGACCTTTGCCTTTCCCTTGTCTTATACCATTAACACCCAACTACCCTCATCAGAGAAGGCTCATTCCCTTCTATTGGCAAGGCCAAAGCTCTGTGAAATCAAAGGTGAAACTCCCACTGACTTCAGCTGGAACAAAAAGTGGATCAGATAAATCAAAGATCTTGAGGAGAAAGGCAAAACAGAAGGCAGAAACAGTAAGTTCAGCCTAAAAGGAGCTCCAAAATGATTAAAAGCTTCCAAAGACCTCACACCTTCCTAGATATTCAGGTAACATCTAAGATGACATATCTACCCTTGGGACTGAAGCCTGATACAGATATCATCCACCTCAATAAAAGCTGTTCTTCTATTTATCAGGCTTTCTTCAAAGCTGAAGTGTGTGGGCACCGGCAGGTTAGCCACTGGTTGTAATACAATTTTATTTTCAGTGGCCGGTATTCATTGACTGCTGTATGAATTTCCTCCTGAAGTTATGATTTCCGAACCATGTCACTCTTCACTAAGATGACAAACGCTGGCATTTGGTGGGATGTGGTATTGATGGCATCCAGCCCTGCCATGACGGCTGGCAGCAGAAGAACAACGCGGGAGCCAGCCAAGCCCGGCTGGATCAGATGGCTTCCCTAGGGCTTCTTTTCATCCTGCAGTATCGTTCTGACTTAGAGTGAATAAAATCACCGAAAAGGTAACATGCTGATTTGCTGAATTATCTATCAAGTGAACTGTTCAAAGCAGAGGTAGGGCCACCTGAGAGAAGTAAGAAGCACACTGCTCTAATGGCTGGGCTAATTCTCCACCTATGAGAGTTTTATTGCCTACTGCTGCACAAGAGGCTACAGGCACTGAGCAGTTTCCACTGGATGAATGAAAGAGTTTGGGGATCTTTTAGCAGGAAATATCACATTTTACAGTCCCAACTTTTTTTTTTCTTGCTAGTGAATATGGACATTATTTTTAAATTTCTCATAATTCTTTTAAACATACCATAATATCAGACCCTGATGAGCAATCCAAACAGCCAGTAATCTTCTGGTATATCCCTTCCTGCAAAAACTCTGTGGTAAACTATTTTATGGAGGAAATGAGAGATGACCTTCTATGTCTTAAGACATTTTATATCATGAAAGACATGAGCAATTAAACTGCCTTCTGCTCAGAACTGCTAAAATGGTCAAGAAGAGAAATAGTTCTGGTGCCTCATATAAGGCCAGTTCTTTCTTTCCCATATGAGTCAATTTCTTTCCTTACCTGACTGTTCTTCATCCAACTTATATATATGACCATACAGCTCAAGCTGTAGAGGAAATTTCAGAAAGTAAGTCCTTTTCAGGGAGATGTGGCACCTTCTGGATTGAAATTCTAAATGGTATTTTTTTATGAGAGTGAGAGTGATCTTCCATACAAAGCTCTTTGAGTCTGTTTATGAAGACTGCCACATAAGAAAGTGATCTTGATTCTTATTTATTAACTTAATGTATTTCTGGCAGTTACATATTTTATTACCTTTAGATTGAATGACTAGGCCTCTTAATATCATGGAATCATAGAATGTTTTGGAATGAAAGGGACCTTGAAAATGACCTAGTTCCAATCTCCCTGCCAGGGACACCTTCCACTAGACCAGATTGCTCAGAGCTCCATCCAACCTGGCCTTGAACATTTCCAGGGATGGGGCATCCATCACTTCTCTGGACAACCCGTTCCAGTGTCTCACCACTCTACCAGTGAAGAATTTCTTCCTAGTATCTAACCTAAACGTGCCCTCTTTCATCTTAAAGCCATTCCCCCTTGTCCTATCCTTACATGTGCCTGTGAAAAGTTCCTCTCCAGCTTTCTTGTAGGCCCTTTAGGTACTGGAAGGCTGCTACACGTTCTCCTGAGAGCCTTTTCTTCTCCAGGATGAACAAGCCCAACTCTCTCAGCCTGTCTTTGTGGAAGAGGTGCTCCAGCCCTCGGATCATCTTCACAGACTCCTCTGGATTCACTCCAGCAAGTGTGCATCCTTCCTGTTCTGGGGACCATGGAGATGGATGCAGCACTACAAGTGGGGCTCATTGAGAGCAGAGCAGAGCAGAGGGGCAGAATACCCTCCCTGGGCCTGCTGCCCACGCTGCTTTTGAAGCAGCCCAGGACGTGGTTGGTTTCTGGGCTGCAAGGGCGCATTGCTGGGTTATGTTGAGCTTTTCATCAACCAGCAACCCCAAGTCCTTCCCCCCAGGGCTTTTCTCAGTCCATTCTCTGCCCATCCTGTGTTTGTGCTTGGGATTGTACTGGCCCAGGTGCAGGATTTTACACTTGGCCTTGCTGAACTTCATGAGGTTCACAGAGATCCATCTCTGAAGCCTGCCAAGATCCCCCTGGATGGCATCTTTTCCCTCCAGCGTGTCGACCACCACACAGCTTGGCATTGTCAGCAAACTTGCTGTCAATGTCCTTGTTACTGACAAAGATTTTAAACAGTGCTGATCCCCATACTGACTTCTGAGGAACAACACTCGTCACTGGCCTCCACTTGGACATTGAAACATTGACAAACACTCTTTGAGTGTGACCATCCAGTCAATTTTTTATTTTCTAAGTGGTCAATCTGTCAAATCCATGCCTCTCCAGTTTATAGACAAAGATGTCACGTGTGAGTGTCAAATGCTATGCACGATATGTTGCTATAGGACTTATTTTCCAAACATCACTTAATTTTGTTTATGTTTTCTGATTTGTAAAATTTTCTTCTTCTTTTTCTTTATTTTCTTTTTAAAGCATGCAGAGCTCTGAGATTTAAAAAGGTCTTCTGTACAATAATTATCTTGTCTAGAAGGAGATCAACACAAAGTTTGAGAATGAAAATAAAATGTGAAGGTGACACAAAAATTCCCACCTCTGAAACTGTGAAACTTTCTTTACCAAACATTTAACTAATTCTTGCTGATGAAGATTTACTTCCCTGTAATTTCCACTTCTGTTGTCGCTGATCAGGAGGGCTTGTGGAGGTAAATGCAAATGTTTTAAGCACATAAACTACACTTAAGAAAGGAAGGAGGGAGCAATGTTTCTCAGTGAGAGAGCCCCTATGCTATGTGTGGTGCTGTCCCAGCATAGCCAGTAACTTTGTTTGGCTCTTTATCCCTTCTCTGAGGGGGATGAGCTGTGCCTGAGGCTGTGGCCATCCATGGAAGTATGTGACACCCTGGGCAGTCCACAGCTCTGGCACCTTTGCTGACAGGAAAAGCACTCGCAGTGAGTGGCAGAGGGGAACCAGCTTTGCGTGGTTCTGCTCTTGTTGCAGCTGGAAACACTCCAAAATGTGGAGTGAACTAGTGAAGCAAACCAAACATAGGACAAAAAGCCCCCTCCAAAACACAGTTCCTAAGTTGTGATAATACTCAGTAATGCTGTGGCACTCCATGCCATTCACGAATGATAAAAGAAAGGGAAAGGGGAGGGAAATTTGCTTTTGAGATATGTATTTATTGAAAATTTTCAAACCAGCAAGACCACATTCTGAAATGAAAAGACTTTATAAATATTTTATGGATCTGGAGGCCAGATCCATAAGCTAATTACTTGTTTAGAAAGCAAACCTGTGAATTCAGCAACTGGGGATACCCATGTGAAAATCTGACCACATTAACTTTTGTGGTGCATACCAGTCAGCAAACAGCTACTATAGTGCCTGTGATTTTCAATAACAAGTTACCATTCCTTCTTTGACCAGTGATGGCCCATGGTTAATTTCAGGATGATTCTGGAGACTCGGCTACCGAGCCAAGTGAGACTGCTGTGCAAATACAACAGTTTTCCATTGAAATAGGTCAGTTCTCCAACATGATCAGCAGCCTGCTTAATTCCCAGACATTAAGCTAATTGGATTGTCCAGATACAAGATACAACAATCTTTTGTATTCTTAGAAATAACTACGGAATTACAACTTTCCCATAGGTTTAGCATTTCTCTCCCTCGTCTCTTTCCATTAAAAGAATTCAATCCTATTTCAGAAGATAACCTTGAGAGAATGAGGAAGGTACAGGCTTTGCCTCTATCTTAATAAAAGTCTGATGTGGAGGTTTAATTAAGAGAGAGAAAATACCCAGGAATGAACACAGGATTTAAAGCAAAATGGACCTCAAATAAGTGAAGTAAGAATCACAAATGTGATTCAAAAGGTCCCCCTGCTGAGACTGAGCAGAGTTTCTCACTGAAGCTTGAGATCTGTCATAGCTATTTTCCATTTTCCATCTGTGATGTCAGTTCTTATCCTCCCTTTTTCCTTGTTCTGTCTTGGTTTAAAAGGCAAAGAAGTTTTTTCCAGCTTGTTTCTTTTTTTGAGCTTGGTGACACTTTTCTTGTGGTGTTGTTGTACTAAGGTTTTGCTCTTGGGTATTTTTTATAAGAGTTTTAAAGACCTGACATTCCCACTTGTCCATCTCATAGGCCTTTCATTGCATTAGAATAAGCAAAGGAGAAGCTGCTACATCCACTGGGTTACCTTTCTGTATTCCACTACAGACACAATGTTTTCTGTAAACTGTCCTACCAAAGAAAAAAGTAGAGGGATGCAAAGAATAGAGAAACTTTAGTTGCCTGATCTGATGTCTTCTCTGATGATTTTGGAGTGGGCTTGTTTTGTTATGCATGAATATATTAAACCTCTCCCACCCTGATAATTTTAACTGTACAAATCTCTGAGAAAAAAAAAAATTACTAAGTATATTGCACTCAACGGATTGCAGAGCTCAGAAAGTGAAATCCAACTATCTTGTTTATTCATAATGCATCCTTCCCTTGAGCTTCTGACGTTTTGGCAGTAGGGCTTAGCGAAGGAGTCCTAGGAAAATTTCTAGCTCACCCCATGTGGCAGGTGTGACATTGAAAACACACTACTTTTCATGGAGATGGTCTTGAAGGTGTGCATATACAATTGTATGCTTAGTCAACAATTAGTCCTTTCCAGAATTTTAGATTTGGTCTTATGAAATCTCATGGTGTTAGAATACATTTACACTTTCATTTGAGTCTAACAGCATTACAGTCACATCTTTGTCTGTACTGCACTGAAGAAAATGAGAAGCTATTACTGGGATTCCTGCATGATGCTACTATGATGCAAATGTATTGCTTGGATTCCTAGATGATGCGGCAGTAGATATAAATGCTAGGAAACATTTTAAATTTATCTTTGGCTGACAGACTAGTTTGAGAATGTGGTTGGCCACTAAAAGGGATGTTTTTCCCAAGCTAGATTTATTTGTTCTAAGAAAGAAGTTTTAAAAGCCAGCGCAATATTCCCAGGATAATTCATTCACAGCTGACTGAATAATTCATCATGAATAATGTATTTAGATTTTGCCTCTCTCTTCATAAGGAGATTAGGATATTCTCAGATACATTAATTATTCAAACTAATACTGAGTTTTCTCATCCTCCCCCTCCAAGGGTTCGATTCTGTCACCTTTACTCAAGCTGAGTAGCATTTTCTGTTGGGAATTGTGCTGATTTCAGTGGCAGTTCCTGCACAGCATGGTACAGGGGAGAGCATCTGGACGCAAGTGGAAAGGTTACAAGCACTTGTGAATATTTGATAGTTGTACTTGGAAGCTCCTCCTGTATAGGATTGCTATGCAAATCCTAAGAGATACTTTTGTTAGCTCTTGTAACTAACCATTGCAACCCCAATTTATTAAACATACAATTCAAATTCTGATTGCAGCTGAGAGAGCTAACATCTTGCTTTCTATGAGCAGTGGAGCTTAGCTTTGAACACTTTGCTGTTGACAGAAAGTGAACAAAAAAGATCAAAAATGAGGGCTAAAAGAAATGTGCTTGAGTGTGCAGTCACTCAGAATTTCTCTTGTTAGCAGCATTGCTTCTGGGAACTGCCCACAGGCACTTTTTCAGCATTGAAAAAAAACGCATTAATCACCTTCGTGTCTTCCTGTTCCCTGTGACTGCATGTCTTTCTGGCAAATATTTTTAATATAAATCCGGCCTTGTCTGGGCAGATGAGGTTTCCTTCTGAACTCCCAGCAGCAGTGGCTAAAGGAAGAGCTGGAGTTGCAGACTGAGGTACACCACCACTGCAGTAACACCCTCACAGGTGCTCTGCAGCTATTAGTGCCACCCCACTTTGCCCAGGAAACTTCATCCTGGTGGCCCTGTGGGACGGTGTTTTCAGTTCTCTGGCTGGCTGTGCTCCTAGGTCACCTGCTGTTCCTCCCACCCAGCTAAGGCTTGAAAACCCCTCTCAGCAAACATGTTTTGGTTAACAGTTTTGTGTTTTATAGTTAACTGGTGGGCTGAACTGAATATTCAGTCTTTTTGAAACAAAAGTATAATTTTATCTAAAAATCATACCATCTCTTCCAGTGACTAGGTCAGAAAATCTCTCTTTCAACACTCTGCCAAGATTTCTCCTTCTTCTTGGGTTAAAACCAAAAGCTACCTCAGAGGGGAAGACTTTGGACTAAATATAGCCTGTATTCTTACATAAAAATGTAAGGTATTTTATGTAAGAAGATTATCCAATATTTTATACACCTACATTTTCTCCATGTGGGGAAAATTAAAAGTTCTGCCAATGTGAAGTATAAAACCTGTAATAAAACCTTTGGAGCAAAGTGTTGTGCCTCCAACATGGGGTTTGCAGCCTTCTGTATGATGGAGAAAGGGCACCTTATCAATACATGTATTTGCAACTGATATGCTTGCAGTGTCTGCACTGGAAAATGGTTGCCTGGTTCTAATAAAGTTCAAGCCAGACTGGAGTTGGCAGGTTTAGAGTGCTTTGAACCTGGTCCAGCACTAATTTGATGGACAGAGTTGGAATAAGGCAGTTTAGTCTGTGACAGTAAAACAAATACAAATAGTCTCCTGGCTCCCTGATGGTGTTTACAAGAGTATTAAAATGATTTCCCACTAATGATACACAGTTGTAGGGATTGCAGCACTATATCATGAGGCTAATGCTGCTGCTGCTGTGGTGTGGATCTAGAGAGATCCAAACCAAAATGCCAGCAGAGGCACTGGACAACCCACAATGCCAGAAATTACATTCTAGCAAAATAGAGTCAAAGCGTTGCTGCTGTACTTCATAAAAGAGAGGAGATAATGCAGGAAGTGTGCCTTCACACTGTGTTTGCCTGATTCTCTGGTGATGTATTTGTTACTATTTACCTGGTATACACAGACCTGGTTTTAAATCTCCCCTCTGCATGGCTTAAGTACCTTACTCCATATCAGATTCCTTGTTTTTTGTGATAATTCATGGCATGCCTTCTATATAAAAGACCTCTTATAACACATTTAGGTTCAGGAGGATATTACAGAGCAGTTGCAGATTTGCTAATTTAGGCTTGATACTATAATTTATTTCTAAAGAAAATTTGATGCTTGCCATTCTGTAACCACCACATTTTTCCCTAAACGAAACAATTTTTAGAAGTATTTATGCATACATACATTTTGCACAAATGCTGCCTCAGAAAAGCAGAGAATTTTAGATTTACCCTTTGGGTTTTTTCTCTGCCATAATGCAGGTTCTTGTGTGACAGCAGTGCCCTTATTCCTTGCAACCACCAGCACTCAAACGGTTCAGTGGGGAATGTAGAAGCCCCTGATTTCTTTTTGTTCAGGACAGAAGTTGTGTTAACCTTGCAAATGCAGTGAATGTCAAATCAGTAAAGTGCTGACTTGCCTTGCATCTGTCTTTTTCAGCCTATTCATGCCATAGCTGTATGTTAAAGAGCACCATAAACCACTTATGATCTGACCCATCCTGTGCAAACAAAGCAAAATCTGCAGATAACACAAACCATAATTCCAGATGTCAGTAGGTTGCTGATTGCTTGCTTAGTATTTTTAATGAAAGACAAACAATAAACTCTTTTTTATCTCATTAATAATCTGCATATTATTCATATTAATAGAACTGGGACCTGCAAACTCATAAATATCACTAGATACTGTGATACTGGCCTTTCTGTGAGTGCTTTATGGGTTATAAATTACTTTAAATTATCATTAGACACAGGTTTCAGTAGAGCTGCACTGAAAAGCCCTCCCTCCCTCCTAGTTTTTAAAGGCATCACAAGGCTATAATGATGCTGAAAACTGGCATTGATGGAATTGAAAACTGTAAAATTGGAATTGATGTGTGACTTGGAGGTTCAGATTTTGTGATGTTTCCCTCTTGTGCTTTGTGCAAGAATTCTCTGGTTTTCCTGCTTCACATTTTTAATGTGATTTTAGGGGTTTACTTTCCCCTGGAGACTGAATTTTTGAGAATCTTTTCAAAGATTCTCAAAAACATGGTTGCTATGGAGGCTGTGGAGAGGAGGTATGGAGTGGGGGAGACATTTAAATTTCTGTTACTAGAGCTCATTTGTGTACCTGATCCATTCACTTCCCACAACATCTGATTGGATCACTGATGTCCCTATGATGAACTAGCAAGGAAAAGATTAAACTATCACATCATTAAAAATAATTTAAAAGTTAAGGCATTCATAGGGTTTAGAAGACGACAAATGTTCAATTGGACAGCAACAGGAAATTTCAGAATATAGGATCCTTGTCTTGTCCTTCAGTGCTTTTGGGTTTGTAATGAGTATTCTGAATGTAACTTAGGTTCATCACAGGGGGGGAAATACTAACAGCCATGATTAGTCATACAGCCAGTGGAGTTCCAGCAAATTTGGCAACTGAGCAAACAGGAAAAAAGTACGGTTTTAACTGAATTTTTCTGGGCTAACCTAAGGCTTATTTACAGCGACATCACCCATCAAGAGACTACTCCCCCCACTGCTTTTCTGTTAGGCACACTGCCCCGTGCCAGCTCTGGTGGCTTCACCGGGCTTTTCATGCTGTTCTAATCACTGTGCCCTGTGCACAGGAGGAGGCAGCCAACAGCCCATGACGACACCTGCTTTTTTGGGGCCAGCAGCAGAAAGGAGAATTAACTCTGCATCAACTTGTATTTTGTTGTTTCAAAACCCCGACCTGGGATGCATTAATAAAATTTCCACTTGGAGAAAAACGAAAAAAGTCTGCTGTCACCCAGGAGTGTTATTTTGGGTTCTGTGCATTCTCATTGCTTGTAATTGTCAGGATTAAGAACAGTTCCCAGATTCCATCTCTATCTAGTTCAGCTTGTTCCCAGGATATACAATGCACTAGGTTGCTGCAGTTCATATTCCTCTTGCTCTGTTCCCTCCACATACAGTAAACCAATCACCAGAATTAATGCATTCCTGAAAGGTAAGGAGCAGAAGCCTGTCTCCTTGACAGCAGGGGACAAACACATAATAAATACATAAAAATAAACATAAATAGTTAGAGCCAGCAGCAGATTGTGTTGGCAGTAAAGTAGGGTTTGCTTAATGCTTTATGGAAATGAAAGCTCTATCTTCTGCCTTCACTGCTATCATTATGAGAACCCTTTTAATCTGCTCTCTGAACATGATTATCATTTCTATAAACATAAAATATGCTGCTTTAACTCTAAGTTCCCTCCTCCAGATTAATGTAATTGAAAGTAATAGCAATTAAAATAAGAGGCTGTCCAGGCAGGCACTGCAAGTGCAGATTCAGATAACAAAAGAGCAGAAGTTCAGCAGCTGGTATGACACAGGCAGGAATGCCATTTCCAACAGCCTTTCTCCACATCAGTTGCTCTTCCCCTGGCACCTGGCTGATGATGGAACTTAGACCATGTGTGGCCATGCAGGGTGAAAAAACCCTATTTTGAATAGGTCTTACAGGCCCTCTTATCCTATGGGACTTGACAGAGGTGACTGATCTGAAACTGGCAGAGGCTCTGTGCAGCAATATAACATGGTACATGAGTTCCTGCAATATGCATTAAGTGCTATATACAGACATAAAATGACTGACTGACTGCAATTGTTGAGCTAGGAATAAAGCAAATCCAATTCTCTGTGCTAAGTTTGTAGCAAAGAAGCAAAGAAGCAAAGAGCTTCCATGTAGCAAAGAAGCAAACCCAACATAATGGTGCTATTGTCCAGTGAATTACCAACCTCTGGGAACACGCCAAATCTGATCATGGTAACATCCGGCTGTCTTCTGTGCTAGATAAAATTATTTTCTGATCCCAGGTAGGCTCCTGAGGGACCAGTGGGAGCTTTCGACTTCTGTGAAGCAGAACATTTGGAAACTGAATGAAAGTCCTATGCTTGTAGACATTGCAGCTAGCCTTGCTCTTAGTTTGTAAATGTCAGACTCAGTGCTCAGCTTCCCTATGAGCTCTTCATGCTTTTCTGACAGCAGGGAAAGAGAGCATTGCTGGTGTAACTGGCTGCTCCCCAGTTTCTGCACCATGGTAAAGTGGAATCCTGCTGATCTGGGCGGGTCTGCAGGAGGAATTCTCTATGCCCCCATGAAAGCTAGGGAGTGTCATGGACATGTTGGAGAGGAAGGGGCTTCTCTGGAATAAACTATCTGTCTCTGCCTTTTAGGCCAGCTTCTTAACATGGTAAGAAACTGAACAGCTTCTGGGGTCTGACCACTTCTGGAGTAATAACAGCTGAGAGCCAGGAGGCAAAGTGAGGAACGAAATTACCTTTTCTTGACTTTTCCTACACCTTCATTACCACTGGCAACAGCTAACAATTGGCAGCAGTTTTAGGTTTTTATATGTTTACTTAGCAGTTCTACGGATGGTTTCAGATCAGATGTTGTTATTTTACACCTGTGGGATAAGACAGAACTTATGGAAGAGATTACACTGAGTAACTAAATAGCCTTTCTCTTTTGGAGTCTTTGGGTCTTGCTCTGTGAGCTGCTCTTTGTAGGCAGATCATTCATTTCAGAAAATAGGCTGCAAGAGTTTCCTCTTTTTGATGGTCCAATTTCACAGTTAAGCGGCCAAATAATTTTTATAAAAGCCTTTGTCTATGTAAAGAATAGATGTTCAGACTACTTTTTCCATAATTCAGGTCTGACATTTATCCTAAGTACTCTATTACTTGAATGAACTGGTAAAGGTGTCATGATAAACAGTAAAAAATAGGGCTGACCTGTGAACCACCTCAGAAGATGTAGGCTATGACAAAGCCATAGGTAAAAGGAGAGATATATTCTCGTCCTACTTTCTCTTTCTTCTGTTTCAGAGTACCACATTTTTAGTCCTGTATTTGTTGTTGTTTCTCTCCTGCACACACCAAAATTTGTGGACTTGCAACAAAGAAACTTCGAGGCAGGGACACAAGAAGTTTGCCTGTGTCTTTGCTAAAGCCACAGCATTACAGCATGAGCAAGCCAGTGTAGGATCAAACCTCTTGAGGTGGGCTCTATCAACTTTCTGCAGAGAGCAAGGAAGACTTGGTAACTACCTGGTCCTTCTTTGCTCCAGGAATAGTGCAACTACATGCTGTCCCTTCCCTTGGGCAGATGGCGATTTGGATGGTAATCTTGCAGTGAGTCCCTCCTGCTCAGCTTGTTCGTGCTGTAACTGGAAAGTATTTTCCATGTGCGTGTGCTGTGCTGACTCCCAAATGTGTGGAAAGAAGGGCTGTATCGAGATCAGATTTAAGCTAAAAACTTAAAAATAGCACTGGGAAGATAAACCTGGAATAGCTCCCTCCGTCTACCGTGTACTCTGCTTAGCACTTCCTTTCACCCTGCAGCCCAGCCCATCACTCCCATGTGGTGTCACCGTCGCTATAGCATATGTTAGTTATTGGACTGCTGCCAGTGGTTTCCAGTGAAGTACCACATAGTTTTTGCATATAACCCTTCTGATAAAATTCCGCATGGTTTCTTTGCTATGACTCAGTTAATTGAATCCTTCTTGTATGAGGAAAAATGAAAGAGTGCATGTGACAAAAGACCAAAATATCTCGATCTTGTGATGTTCTGCAGGTACCCTGATTAAAAATACTTCAAACTTGGTGCTGTTGTTGTATGCAAGACAAAATGGCAGGTAAAAGTATTTACTACTGGTAGATTTTATAAGGTCAGCTGTCATCTGCACGCCAGCCACAAAGGATCAGCATATTAAAAAACTACTATTAGTTCTTTTCATACCCCTTTTAATCTTCATTTTACTCCTGGTCTTATTCATGTCATGAACTGTGAATTCAAGCAAGGTGACAAATTTGTACCTTAAAAATGCACCATTTCTCTGGCATTACACATACACAAGTTTCATGAACTTCACAGTAGTCATGGCCAAAAAGCATTAGAAAAAAAATCTCTAAAATTACTCTTGTTTTTTGTATTCTTCAGAATTAAGCTATGTCAGGTATTTCTGCAAATGAACAGCACCCATTGCAGTTTCACTGAACTGAGAGAAAACTTTGAGTTTGTTTTTTCCCCCCCCGCCATGTGTATTTTTTTAAAGCCTGTCAAGAAACAACAACAGAGAGAAGAAAGGCAATCTTATATTCTGGAAAGATAGTTGCCACAACAGTATATAAAGCTCCTCTTTTTTGGCTCAATAACTTGAATGCTTGAGCATTCAAGATGATGATGGGTTGAGATGAGATGATAGGTTGTAACTGCCCCTAAGCTCACTGAAAGGCACTTCTTGTTCTCAGGGGTATTTATTTAACGGAAGATTCGTCTCTCTAAGTGTATGTGAGAAAGGTGAAATAATTGTGCAAAGAAGTGAGGCAGAAGGAATTGCTGATCATTCATTAGTGCACATGCTACACATAGCATGTGTTTTTCTAATTCACAAGTGAGCTTTTAGTCTTGCTCAAACAAGGGACCTTGTACAGGACCTTGCCTTGTGGGTCAGCGTGCAGGGGGCCTGAAGATCTGATAGACTCTGAAAACCGCTACCTGTGGCATAGCTTGACACAGAAACTGAAACTAGTACACAGCACGGGTACTGAGCTGCCTCTTGTTCAGCTGATGCCTTTGATGTTTTATGACAGTTTTTAGTGCTGATGCGGCAAAACAACTTCAGAATGTGCAAAACCATGGCAACTGCTGCAGCAGGATATATCTGGAAACAAAATATCCTTATCTCTCTAATTTGACCACATTTCTTCCCTTCCACGACAACAGCAGCAGTGTCTCTACAAGTTTCTTTTTTAGGATAGGATTGATTTGGAGTTTCACAAGAGACTCCAGCCCAGCCATGTGGGAGAGAGGGCACACAGGCTGAAACCAGATGTTATTTTCCTGGGATAAGGGAGTGCCAACCACTGTCTGGTGACTTTTTTATGGGACTAAAAGGTCTCTGGGGCAGAACCCACTATTGCCCAGAGTGTTGGGTTCTCCCCAATACTATTGGCAGAAGAATATGGGATTGTAACTTCTACTTCTGGGCCCCCAGTGCCAGGACATAGCCCATGCAGAGGCTATCCATCTGTCTGTCAGGTCTCGATATATTAAATGGAATAAAATTATAGATATTTCTTGCTTATTAACATCCAAAATATATAGTCATGCCACATTTTTGTTTTTTGAAGCAGGAAATATATAAAACAACTTCAAACTTCTCCTTGGGTAGGAAAAGTTAATTTCACGTGCTTTTAAGAAAATTAATTGTAATGAACACACGATCAGAAATTGTCAAATAATTTTTACTTTTATTGTAAGACACTATTTTAGTTTACAGGTGGAGTACTGCAGGATTTTGGAAATAAAGGAATATCACAAGGATCCAAACGGAGAGACCCACCCTTTTGCTGGAAAAAGAAAGATGCAAAGGAGAAGTCTTCAGTCAGAGAGAGCCAAGAGTGGCACAAAGGATCAGCCTTAACGGTGAGTGGGGGCTGGCAAGCCCAGCTAGCTGCAGAGTTACCTTAATACACAGCATCCCTCAAANGGCCGCCGGGCCTGGCCCCTGGCGGGAGCAGCCGGGCCCGGGCGAGCCGCGGCCCCGCCGCAGCGGAAGGTAAGGGGGGGCCTGCCCGAGGCGGGGTCGGGGCGGTGCAGGGCAGCTCTCGGGGTCAGGCATCGGGGCCGTGCACGGCGCACCTGCCTCGGCGAGGGTGCAGCTCCTCAGCACGGAGCCCAGCCCTGTTTCCCTGGGGCCGAGGCTCGCNGATCAGAAATTGTCAAATAATTTTTACTTTTATTGTAAGACACTATTTTAGTTTACAGGTGGAGTACTGCAGGATTTTGGAAATAAAGGAATATCACAAGGATCCAAATGGAGAGACCCACCCTTTTGCTGGAAAAAGAAAGATGCAAAGGAGAAGTCTTCAGTCAGAGAGAGCCAAGAGTGGCACAAAGGATCAGCCTTAACGGTGAGTGGGGGCTGGCAAGCCCAGCTAGCTGCAGAGTTACCTTAATACACAGCATCCCTCAAATTCCTGGAACTGATTAGTTGTTAACTGCAAGGAAAATAGTCGTGCAGTAAAAGGGAACGGAGGCAATTTTTGAGTGGCGTAATTCCTGTGATCTTTTCCTCCACACTGGCATGCCCATGAACTAGGTAGAACTGCTGCTGAACCAGTCAATGCAATGACATCGCTCTCCACTGTCAGAAAGCCAAGGAAAATTCGCTCATGATTTCTCCACCTGTTTCACAGTCCTGCATAGCAAGGCCAGGACACAGGAGCTTCTCTGGGCTCGCAGTTCCTGCCCAAATCACAATTACTCTGCCTGAAGCAGGCCCTAGCTTAACAGACGAACGGGTTTATCGTGCCCAAAACCGGGAGAAACCTGCCGAAAGACACGCTCCCAGCCCCTCGCAGGAAAACCTGCTCGTTAAATTTCCGCCGCCTCCCCCGCGCCGCCAGCGCCGCCGCCCCCGCGCCCCTCGCCCGCTCCGGCGCGCCGGGGATGGCCGCGATGAGGAGACACCTGGGTTTCCCTGGCAACAGGTGCGCGGCGGCGGCCGGGGNCCCGCCACCCTGCTCTGCCCGCCCGGAGCATCTCCCTTCCCAGGCCGGGGCATCTCCCTTGCCAGCCTCTGCCATAACGCTTGGCCTCGCCGACGGCCTCCTCGTGGCTGGGCGGGTGTTTCCCTCCCCGGGCGGGTGTTTCCCTCCCCGCTTCCCAGCCATCCCCACACTCCCGCCCCGCCTGTGCCCTCGGGGCGCTTCGCTCCAGCGTGGGCCCGGGCCCACAGAGGTGGCGTCTGCCCTTCCACGCGCTTCAACCAGACAGGGCGTGCCCGCTTTCCCCTTTATTTCTCCTTGTTTACATGTGTCCCTAGTGAAGGCTGGCCGGTCGCCGGCCTCGCTGGTGCCCTGTCCCCCCATCGTCAGCCGGGCAGCGGCGGTGCCTGCTCCGGGCGCTCCCTCCCGGCGGCATCCCGGGCACGTCGGGGTGGATGCTGCCGCCGGATCCCGGCTCCCCGTGCCGGGCACGGACGCATCAGGTTGGGCACGGGTTTCTCTGCTGAAGCTCTGTGGCTCCCGAGCAGAGCTGGCTCCTGCGTGGGCGGTGAGCTCATGTCTGTCTGCCCGTGCCCCCGGAGGCAGACGGGCCCGCGGGCCAAGGCTCTGTTCCCTCGGCGGGTTGCGGGTCCCCTACCAGAGGGGCATCCCCAGTTTTCACTGCTGGCCGAGGTCACACGGCCATGGGCAGTACTGTAAGGCTTGCCACGTTGTGGCCAAGCCACTCCTTTCTTACTTTATTTTCTTTCCTTGAAGCTCAAACCTAAGGCGCAGCCAAGGGCAAAAGAGAACAGTGCATATCCTGGTACATGTTATTAAAAAAAGTATCCCAAACAAGACCTTTACAAATGCAAAAAACATAAAAATAATCTTTTGGAAAAGTTCTTAAAAAAATTATCCCCACTTAACATTTGCCTGTTTGTTTTGTAATAGTAATGCTTCAGTGGTACTTGCTGCTAAGGTTAGATGTCAAATAGTCTTCTTGTAAAATTTATCAAGAAAATGGGGCTGATTGGTACTCTCCGGCATTGATACAACAGCATCATCACAAATGAAGATACAAATTGACCTTGAATGTCAATTAATGGAAGGCTTTATCCACTATTTTTTATTGCACACAAGATTTCTGGACTCCTCCGTGTCCCTGTGTTTCCTTTGTGTTGTGTTTACAGAAAAAGAAAAGAAGCACAAAGCTCCTTTTACTTTACTAAAACCAAAAGTTGTTTATAGTTTTATGGCCAGTGTGATATTTCCTGATAATGTAAAAATTCAATTGAAAAAGGAAATAATGTGTTGCCTTGCATTGTTCCTCCAAATGACTTAGACGGAGATAACTTGATAAAAACATTTCTATCACACCCTCTGGTTAGTTAAGTGCGGCTATTATGGTTCCAAAAATAGATAGTCCCTGAAAGTGCCTGAAATCTGCAACATGGAGGTCAGATCTGCACACAGCCTTTTCTGCCTTAAAATTGTCATGGACTTCTCCTCTGTCTATTTCTTTAATTCACTCGTAGTCTTTCATTGTTCTATAAAATAGATGCATATGAGAAATCAAAGAGAGACAAGCTTGTAGTCAGGAAGTACCCAACAATTGTTGTTTGATGCAATAAAAATAAAAAACGTTCAGTGGTTTGAAATAAGGAAAATTATCACTTTTAAAATGGCTTCTGGCAAAACTCCATGACTAACTTGCTTAAGAAATGTATCTACTAAATAGTGAA
Source organism: Oxylabes madagascariensis (assembly GCA_013400675.1). Taxonomy (NCBI): domain Eukaryota; kingdom Metazoa; phylum Chordata; class Aves; order Passeriformes; family Timaliidae; genus Oxylabes; species Oxylabes madagascariensis. The sequence continues at coordinate 6,890 of VYZR01011844.1, read as the reverse complement.
TAACGAACCAATACCTCTATAAACTATCCACAGAATTGCTTCTTTGTCTTATTTTTAGATGACTTATGATGTTTTGGCTTTCCGGCATTATTGATACTAAATCAGCTGGCTGACTGCAGGTGTGTCTTTTCAAAGAGACTGGCCAAGAGTTGCACAAAGCCCAGGAGGAGCTTGCTGGGGTGGGGGTTGGGGGATCAGGGCCATTTCCAGAAGGAGCAGGATACTTTTCCTTGTGCTTAGCCTCGGGCATAGACATGGCTTACTCCTTCCCTCAGTCAAAAAAGGAACTTCAGAGGCTTAAACATACACCCGGATGGCTGCTAATGAGGCTGTCTGTCTCTTCATATATTTCAAAATCTACGTGCCATATTTTGGTTTCCGGCCTTCTGGGCATTTGTGTCTAATTAGGCTGGAGGGCCTCCAGTTCAAGATTACCTATGCTGCTTGGTGCCCAATTTCTTTATATGACTTTGGCAATAAAGCAGATTACTGTGGGTTTATGTGCAAGCAAATTGGGGACAGATGTAAGCATTCTTGTAAGCCCTGTTCCTGCTTTCTTAGCACGAACTGAATTCAATCATCATCTGGTTCTTTCTACATAAAATGTGCAGTGTGCTGATTGTAGCATATTTATAACTGGGTGTATGTACTCTGTAAGATGCGAGACTTTAAAGTAATTTTCTCCTGCCATTTTTTTTTTTTTTTTTTTTTTTTTTTTTTTTTTTTTTTTTTTTTCCCAAATGAAAAACAATAGTGCTTCAAGAAAAGTTTGCCAGCTTGCCAGCTCCAGATAGAAATAATGAACAAGAGAAGAGGACTCCTAGCTGAGTAGAGCTATACATAGCACAAATAGCAACAAATGTTTTAAGTTTGTTTGTTTTCTTAACAGCCTGGAGTAGAATGGAGGAAACAAAACACATAGTACCTGAACTGGTGTCCAACGGTATGAAGTAATATTGCGTTGTTTAGGACTGTTATTTACTTGTGCTTAAAAAAAAAACAACAAACAAAAACAAAGAAAGTCCCTGTGCATTATAGGAGAAATATGCAAAAACTGCTAAGGCTGTCTCCTTGGCATCACTGAAGAAATAAACCATATTGTAAAGTTGTAGAATCATAGAATGGGTTGGAAGGGACCTTAAAGATCATCTCATTTCAACCCCCTGTCAAGCAGGGAACCTTCCACTATCCCAGGTTGCTCAGAGCCCCATTGAACCTGGCCTTGAACAGTTCCAGGGCTGGGTCATCCAAAGCTTCTCTGAGAAACCTGTGCCAGGGCCTCACCACCCTCACACTAAAGAATTTCTTCCTAAGAACTCATCTAAACCTGCCCTCTTTAAACTTAAAAGAGTGGTTTAAAGGCTTTCCTGCTTGTCCTATCTCTACAAGCACTTGTAAAAATTCCCTCTTCAGCTCTGTTGTAGCCCCTTTGGGTTCTGGAACCCCAACTCTCTCAGCCTGTCTTCGTAGGAGAAGTGTTCCTAGCCTCTTTGTGTTCTTCCTCTGGACTTGCTCCAACAGATCCCTATTCTTCCTGTGCTGGATGCAGTGCTCCAGGTGGGGTCACATGAGAGCAAATAGAAGAGCAGAATCCCCTCCCTTGACCTGCTGCCCACACTTTTTTTTATCGTAATTCTCCAAATTTTTGTCCTCTTTCTTTCTAAGTGCTAGATCCACTCTTAGGATGCTATCCCTGGTTTTGTTAAGCCAAAACCTGAGATGAAATCCCAATTCCAATGAGCTAAATGGCAAGATTTACTGAACAATTGTCTCATCTTACGTGTCAGGAGACTGGGTACATATTCAAAGGTACTTGCCACCTTGAAAGAACCTTAAAAACATCTAGAAATAGGCGTTAAAATGAAGTCTGAAACCCATCAGATTCTTTAAAAGTTACCGTTTTTAAATCAGAAATACTGTGCTTGAAAACAAAATTCTTCATGACCTCATTAGGAGGACTTAAGAATAACTGTCACCTGATAGCCAAACTCTTGCTTAATATAAATCTTAGGGATTTTACCTCAAGTTCCCATGTGACAGCTCTGCAGAAATGTTTTGGCACTGAGATGGTGAGGACCAGTGCACCATGAAGTGAGTGGCTTCTGCCTGTCAGGCTACCAGATTTTTCCTTGTGATTGTGCAGTTTGAGAAAGTCAATTTTTATTTCTTTGTAAATGAAGGATTACAGAAGACACACTGATACATAATCCTTGGATTTGAATCATATTATTGAAGTAACTCTGCATTTGAGAATGCTTTAAAAAAAAAATGAACGCTTTGTATTTACAGAACTTGGAGCCCTGGTAAACTCATTATTCCTAACATTGTATATGTTACAAAAAAGAAAAAAGGCTGCCTGAATGTCATATAGTGACAGATGTTTTCATCCAGCAGAAATACTGAACAGCCACCCTTTTGTAGGTAACTTTTATAATAAATGAATTTCTTTCCTTTATGAAGGGTTGAAACAACTGGGACAGGCAATCACATCTGAAATGTCTCTGCTTTCATCTCTGGAATACGGAGGAGTAAGAAATGAGGAGACATTGCCTGGTGGCAGGAGCCGAATGCTTGGGAATGGGTGTAGGGGAATCTGTTCTGTTGTGTTTTGTTGAAGGTACCATGTCCTACCCTCTGCCTCCCCAAACCATGGTGAGGGACAACCTTGCAATGCCTTTGGAGTCTGTTTCTGGACTTTGTGCTGGGAACTTCTATCTATTAAGGAATACAACAGCACACTTCTGTGTATCATAGGGTCATTCATTTTTCATAGAAAGCAAAGTGACTGGTCAATAGTAGAATGTGCCTTCAGAAGAAGCTGAGCATCTTTTCACGGGAAACCTATCACTTTAAAACCCCTTTTTCATCCTGTAACATTCCAGAGATGAACAAAAATCTGCAAGCACTAACCTTGAAAAGGAAACATGTTTGGCCCTGACAGAGGTAATGCAGGTGATCTTGTTAGAGAGCAATCTTAAAAGGTCTCAGAAACTGCAAAACTAAGTGTAATTGGCTCACTAAAATAGTTTTCTAGTGAAGGGCTTCATAATTATTTTGTATATCAGATATGTGTTTCAAATGTAGAGGCTAAATGCCTTAATAAGTTAGGAAGGCAATAGCCTCATTTATCAAAAAGATAAGAGGAACCCAGATGACAGAATTATCAATATTCTGCAGGGAAAGAAAGCATATGGTAGGATGAAGAAATGTACTGCAATTGGTTAGGGGCTTTGCCTTTTGATGTCAGAACACTAACCTGAACTCTGAAAAAGTATTTGGGGAAAAAATGCAAACTCCATCTGGACTTTATGGGGTGGTGCAAATAAAATGTGAGCGGCATTTGGGGACTTCTTTTTTTGTGTGCGTGTGTATAAAACTGGAGTAGGGCTCTGTGTCTTGGATCATTCTACTTTTTATTTTTTCAACAATTTCTGAAGTCATTGTAGCTGCAGCTTGGCTATCATGTTCTTCCTTTGATTGGAAACTGGCCAAGGGGATGGTTGGCAAGCCTGTTTTTTGGAAGTCTGGACATCTTGCTGCATTGGGCCCTCTGCAGTATTAATAAACCATGAATAAACTTCCTGGCATTTCTTTAACAACATTATGGGTAAAGAACAATCCGTTTAAGCCTTCAGAGAATAGCTATTGCAGAAGAACAGAAAACACAGTCCATTGACATCTAGCAAATTACTCTTTTTCTGCTAAATTAAAAAGACTTTTTTAGATCTTTGCAGAGCAGAAAGAATAGTCCTGGGACATAGTATAAATAATAAACTATCACTAATAAATATAATCCTTCCACTGTAAAGTCTTAAACACACTGGTTAAGAATCTCTTTTCCTCACTTGATCTGCATATGATATACACTGAATTTTGTGTCCTTTTGTTGAATTTATGTTTTGGGATCTTATCTTGAAAATGCCATTCAAATTGCTATCTAGTTTGTATCTCAGCTGGCCAGAGCCAAGTAAATATCCCTAGATCCAATGGGGATGTCCTTAACTTTCCCTGGATGGGGGGCTGCAGGCACAATTGCTCTGCTGTGTATCAGAGGGACTTTAGAAAGCCAGTTCTGAGGGAACCTGTGGTGCAGAGGTGCTGCAGGGTGAGCCAGGATCCATCTGACCTGTGCTGCTGCTCCTTGAGGAGCTGAGTGGTGAGGCCTGGAAGGAGGGCCCATCTGTCCCATGAGCCTTTGACCAGCAGCTTCTCTTGGGGGATTTTTTTCCGCAGCAGAGAACGGAACTCCGGGGGATGCACATAAGGATTTTCCGTGACAGAGAGGTTCTGTACTGATTGTCAGGGTAGCTGTAGTCAGCAGTACCACAGCTCTCCTGCAGCACTTCTCTATGTGGCATGCAAATGACTAATGAGTAGTTAATTAGGCATAAGTGATCCTGATTTTATTCTGCTTTCCTCTAATAAATATATTCAAGTCCCTGTTCTCACTGGTTTATGAAAATGACCAATTCTGTAGCACTGAAAACAAGTTTCAAGTCAAATAAAAATGATAAAACATTCTTTTTTCTGTCTAAGAATGTTAGACTTGATGACCAAAAAGACTAAGAAAACCCAACAAAGAAAAATTATTGCTATGGAAATCCCGAAGTGAGAAGGTAGGAGTACAAAAGTTCTATAAAATAAAAGTTAAGTACTTTAGGAAATTGATAAAGGCACACAAAAATCTCAATGGTGAATGGAATAATGGATGAAATACCTTTTTCTTGTCCTTTTTTTTATTTTAAAGAAGCCTAGTAAGAACAAAAGGAGTCTGAACAAAAGAGTGGGCTGTTGTTGGTTGAAAAATGTCTATTAGAATTAGAGAAAAGTATTCGTTGAATTACTCCTCCTCTTCAGGTGTCAGTAAAGGATAAAGTACCAGGTCTGTGTCTCGGCTGGTGGTGATGGTGAAGCACGTAACAGCCTCCTCCACCTCTGCTGTGGGAGCTGCTGTTGTGCTACTCATTGGCTTATTTAAACATCTGGACAACAACTAATACCCAGAAGTTTTTACAGAATTCACTGTAGAATTCTTTGGGTTATGAAGCTTGAATTTTTCAATATGCTTTGAAACATGGAGAAATTGCAGTGAACTTGGAAATTTGTCACCAATGCTTTCAAAAGGAATTTTCTGGATAATTGGAAGCCTATCAATTTGGCTCTGGTCCTGGAAAAAATAAAGAAATTCTCTAACTGGACTACATTGAAACTTCCTATCATTCTTTAAGTCTAGTCACCCATGATTTTTGGAAAATAGATTTTATCAACCTGCCTTTTTATTCCTTTCTTTATTCTCTTTTTTGAGAGATAACAAATGCAGTTTGATCAATGCCATTGCATTGAAGTAATATATAATATGCTTCTGTGAGGCGTGATTTTTTGATCAAGTGACTAGACTGAAATGAAATCAATTTGATGCTTCTTAAATGGACTAAAAGCTGGCAGACAGGCTATGAAACATGACTGTAAATGGGGAATCCTCACTGAGTGTGTACCTTTCTGTTGGATCCTATAAGAACTGGTTATTAGCAGTGACTATTTAGCACTTTATTGATGACCTAGATGGCAACAATACCAGTTTTCCACAGTAAATCTAAGAAAGAGGAAAGCCATCTGATGCAAAGAGATCTGTCAGATTTAGTAGAGTGGGTGCAAGCTGTAGCTCACGAGTTAGGTTTTAGTGAGCTGCT
>VYZR01011843.1:3820-14618 GCA_013400675.1 Oxylabes madagascariensis | reverse complement strand
TTGAGAAGACAAGCAGAAAACCTGGAACCTGAGAAGAATCTAAAGAAGCTGCCTTACAAATGTCCCCATCTGAATTCGTATGTATACATATATACATATATATAAGGAGTTACTCCCCTAGGATGTTTCAGCAGAGCTCCTGTAAGTATTGTCATAGATACAAATGAAATGGTCTGAGTTCATGAGGAAATCCTGAAAAGATAACAGAGGTTATTTTATCCTTCAGGGAGGCTGTGTTCTTCACTTGGACTGAGTCCTGACCAGCCAGTCTTCTTGTTAAGACTTCTCCCCTTCAAACAAGGGACCACCCAAATAGGTAGTTTGAGAATAGTTTATGATGAAAAATAACAAATAACAGCATGGGAAAATAGGGAAACAAAAGGGAAAATAGGGGATCCAGGCAGGAGGGGTAAGAGTGCCCAATGGACAAATTTCATATTGAGAAAGATATGAGGAAACATGTCCAAGAAGAGGATGCAAAACCAACTCTAGAGCCGACACCAGAAGACAGAGTTCAAATTTATGGGAATAGAAGGAGAGGAACATCCAGCAGTTAGTGACCTAGCTGGTTTAAGTTCAGAGAGAATCTCAGAAAAGGACACCAGCACTACATAGCCTCAGTGAAATGGAGAAGGTGGTCAATGGAAATGACTGAAGACACAGAAGACCCAACCCCATCTTCCACATGCTCAGGAATGGAGAACCAGAGATCTGGAATTTGAGGGAGAAGCAGCTGTTGGAGGACATTAGGCCTGCACAGGGATGGAGCCTAGGGTTTGGTGTACGCCTCTGTGGGAAAGGAATAGCTTTTCAGACACCTGATTGTATTCCATGGAAATATTTTGATAGGAAAAACAATTTGTTAGGCCTGAATGACTTCTTGGAATAAATCAATTTGCCTCCTCCTTTACCATGAATGACCGTACAACTCACAGAAGCCAACATAAAGCCAGTTATAGCTGGCCAAAGCTATACAAGTAGAAATAAAATGGTCTTAACACTCCACATGCTGGTGAAAACCTTCCTGCTCATTCCAGGAGATGCTGATACTGGCCATGGCTGGGGAAAAGGCACTGAACTGGGCAGAGTACCTGGTACCTCCTGTGAGGCCATTCTTACCCTGCATGTAAGGTAGGAAAAGCATGGCAGCTTTTTTCCCCTAGTCAGCTGGCCTGAGCAGTCCAGTAATGATGACTGGGTTTTGTTTTACAAGTTCTACTTCGAAGTGAAGAAAAGAAGCCTGTGGGCTGGGGTGCTTGGCATCAATAGAGGGAGAAACATCTGCTTATAGAATGAAGGTGGCTGCAGAANGGAATGTTCTCCAAACACTGGGATCAGAGAATGACACCATCAGCAGACCTGAGAGTCTGAGCTTATTTGGTTTAGCAGAGCACCATTAGTTACTGCTCTATACTAAGCCATTTCATAGAGATAGGCAGGGGACTGTTCTTCTGCATAAAGACTCCTGACATCTGGGTCTTCGTGAAGAAAGGTTTGAACTGGCTCTAGAATCATAGAATGGTTTGGGTTGGAAGAGACCTTAAAGATCTACTAGTTCCAATGCCCCCACCATGGACAGGAACACTTTCCACTAGACCAGGTTGCTCAAAGCCCCATCCAACCTGACCCTGAACATTTCCAGGGATGGGGCATTCACAGCTTCTCTGGGCAACCTGTGCCAGTGCCTCACCACCCTCAGAGTAAAGAATTGCTTGAATTCCTAATATCTAATCTCAACCTACTCTCTTTCAGTTTGCAGCTATTCCCTCTTGTCCTGTCACTGCGCACCCTTGTAAAAAGTCCAGTCATTCAGTGAGAGTTTCTTGAGGCAGTGGGCACAGCCCTGACAGGGATAAGAAAGACTGCTGAAGTGGAGTTACACAGAGCTGAGCATTTAACTACAATACGCAGAAATGGAAACATCTTCCATCCCACAGCCTTCAACATCAGGCACTCTTCACCTCCTAGAAATTCATACACTTGCTAAGCCATATGGGCTTTCAAGTGCTTTACAGCATCCTACTACATCTCTAGTCTTATTAAAAATCTTGTCAGTAACTGTGAACGATGAAATTGTGCCCCATCAAAATGATACAAGATAGCTCATGTCTCATAGAATTTTGACCTCAGTACTCTTCATACACATTCATACTTCTCCGCGTCTGACACTCACCAGGCACAGTTTCAAATTCATCTCAACACCATGAGGGCTAGAAGCACTTTTCTAAGGGGATGCAGTAATTTTACATAATCATGACTCCAGAAAAAATCCAGACTCATATGTCTCATACTAACCCTGCAGACATGAGCATAGAGGCCACAGAGGAAGGAGTAAATTAGAATGTGAATTATAACATGAAATTTCTTAGACATGCAATTGCTTTGCTTTTTTTATTTCATCTTTAATTGCAGCCCTAAAGTGGACTTTTCTTGAGAAGACAAGCAGAAAACCTGGAACCTGAGAAGAATCTAAAGAAGCTGCCTTACAAATGTCCCCATCTGAATTCGTATGTATACATATATACATATATATAAGGAGTTACTCCCCTAGGATGTTTCAGCAGAGCTCCTGTAAGTATTGTCATAGATACAAATGAAATGGTCTGAGTTCATGAGGAAATCCTGAAAAGATAACAGAGGTTATTTTATCCTTCAGGGAGGCTGTGTTCTTCACTTGGACTGAGTCCTGACCAGCCAGTCTTCTTGTTAAGACTTCTCCCCTTCAAACAAGGGACCACCCAAATAGGTAGTTTGAGAATAGTTTATGATGAAAAATAACAAATAACAGCATGGGAAAATAGGGAAACAAAAGGGAAAATAGGGGATCCAGGCAGGAGGGGTAAGAGTGCCCAATGGACAAATTTCATATTGAGAAAGATATGAGGAAACATGTCCAAGAAGAGGATGCAAAACCAACTCTAGAGCCGACACCAGAAGACAGAGTTCAAATTTATGGGAATAGAAGGAGAGGAACATCCAGCAGTTAGTGACCTAGCTGGTTTAAGTTCAGAGAGAATCTCAGAAAAGGACACCAGCACTACATAGCCTCAGTGAAATGGAGAAGGTGGTCAATGGAAATGACTGAAGACACAGAAGACCCAACCCCATCTTCCACATGCTCAGGAATGGAGAACCAGAGATCTGGAATTTGAGGGAGAAGCAGCTGTTGGAGGACATTAGGCCTGCACAGGGATGGAGCCTAGGGTTTGGTGTACGCCTCTGTGGGAAAGGAATAGCTTTTCAGACACCTGATTGTATTCCATGGAAATATTTTGATAGGAAAAACAATTTGTTAGGCCTGAATGACTTCTTGGAATAAATCAATTTGCCTCCTCCTTTACCATGAATGACCGTACAACTCACAGAAGCCAACATAAAGCCAGTTATAGCTGGCCAAAGCTATACAAGTAGAAATAAAATGGTCTTAACACTCCACATGCTGGTGAAAACCTTCCTGCTCATTCCAGGAGATGCTGATACTGGCCATGGCTGGGGAAAAGGCACTGAACTGGGCAGAGTACCTGGTACCTCCTGTGAGGCCATTCTTACCCTGCATGTAAGGTAGGAAAAGCATGGCAGCTTTTTTCCCCTAGTCAGCTGGCCTGAGCAGTCCAGTAATGATGACTGGGTTTTGTTTTACAAGTTCTACTTCGAAGTGAAGAAAAGAAGCCTGTGGGCTGGGGTGCTTGGCATCAATAGAGGGAGAAACATCTGCTTATACAATGAAGGTGGCTGCAGAATCTTAATTTTTTTCTTTTTCTATTTTTTTTCTTTTTCATAGGAAAGAGCATTCCCCATGGCTACACGCACAGACATCAGATTTAAAAATAGCCAAGTTCCACCTCGACTGTGGGTGAGTGAAAGACAGAAGACAGATGCATTGGCTGCCAGCTAGACTTGACATCTACTTTTTCTTTCCTCACCCTGGCAGGCAGCAGTTGCACACATGTGCACAGGTAAGGTCCTCGGTGGCAAAGCACAGGGTGCCTGCCTCTCCCTCAATTCGCTGACTGCTGCCTGCCAGCCGTGTGTGTCTGGGAGCCACATAAACCCACACTCCTCATTTAGTGCATATAGGCCTGTATAAAAATCACCAAGTTCCTCCTATTTGTCCTGCTTCCTTTGCAAATTCCTCACTAGTCATTTATGTGTGGGGATTGCTATCGAGTTCCTTGCAAAGGTTAACACATCTCTGTTTCTGGCTTGTTTTGTTAACTCCTTCAGTGCCTGATCTACATGGACACTTCCCATGGCTCCAGCCTATATAATGATTGTGTGTGCTTGTGCATGACTGGTCTCACTTTCAGACCCTGGCCCAGTCAATTAAAGGTGATCAATTTCAAGGAACAGGTCTTGGTCTTGCTTCCTTCCTCTTACCCAGACTGCAGGAGATGCCTCCTCTTTTTCTTAACTGGCTTTAATCCACCCACTGTTTATGCTTCCAACCAAATGCATTCATTGAAAACATAAGGCACTACTGCCCACATACTCAATGCTACTCTTCATGTGCTCATCAGCAGTAGAAGCCATAGCAATTCAGCAAACTTGGCTATTTTATTTGCAAACATGTTTACAAGCATCTCTTTATGCACTTACCTAAGTCACATGGCTCACGGAGAAGTCTTTTCCATGGGAAATTATGGATGCTGAAAAGTCGCATGCATTCAAACCACAACTTGACAAATTCAGAAAAGGAAAATTCATCCAGCGCATTAAACTTTAATTAACTGGATGTCAGGGGAATATTTGAGGGCAGTATCACTGTAGATTTACGTTATTCTTACAGGTTTTCCTCTTTTGGTAATGCTGAAAACAAGATACCTTTGGTCTAACCCACTGTGAACATTCTTAGGTTTTTACACATTTTCCATAATTTTAGTGTGATATGATTTCCTAATAAACCCATTCCAGGAGCATCCAGGCTGCATTAGGGTCTTACAGACACACTAGAGAGCACAGTAAGTATTTCTTGTTCTACATTCCGGGTTTGGCATGCTAAGCATCACATTTCTGGTCTAGGAAGATGGACAGGAAGAATGGAAATTATCCCATGATCAGAACAACCTTAGAAATAAAACAGACTTGATCTCTTCTGCATAATGACAAGGCATTGAATCCTGTTATTTTAACAAAAAGAAGGCTGCAGAATTGCTATAGCCACTACTAATGAATACTGACCTAGGAAGGACCAACAGATGTCTGGGTTTACTCAGGCATGTCTTCTCTTTCTGTCTGAAATGTTTGCCCAGGTGGAATTTTCCCATTTGTCCAAAATTTCCAGGCATTTGACCTGAGCAGCAGCAATAGCTGTAGCTATGCTCTGCATGACCAGAAAATCCAAGCTAATAACTGGTGCATGCAGGCATATCAGCAGTACAGCACACATGCATATACCTGTTTACAAAATCCCACCTAAACTTGATAACATAATAAAAGAGAACTCTTAATCCAGGGTCCAAGATATAAAACAATCCCACAGCTGGATGCTGAAGGTGTACATACTCATTTTTCACATCAGTGTTTTCAACAGTAGAGAGAAACAGCTGGTGGACTAACTTGCCAGGCATCATTGGGAATCCTCCACCACTATCAATATTTAAACCATGAATGGTTATTATTTCTGAAAAATGCTTATAAAGGAAATGGAGAGGGAAGTCTTGTGACATTCAGCCTGTGGGGAGATGCTCCCAGTGGTCCCTTCTGCCTTTAAAAACTCCTCATCATCCTCCATTTCTCAAAATACCCTTCTCTCAGGCGAGCTGTGAATACACACTGACATCACAAGGATGATCTTTGGAGAGGTCAAGAAAATGTGGCAGTGAAGGGGCATGACCACCCTCATGAGTACACCTGGCTCTTTACAGAGGCAGCTGGATCTTAAGGCCATGTCTCCTTTAGTCCAACAAGCAAAGGAAAAGACTAGAAGTGGAGACCAAGGTTTACAAGCCAAAGGCTGGAATCAGACAAAAAATACTTGGGATTTTGTCCAAAAGCCATATATTTCAACTGGAGACTACTGGTTTAAACATAGCAGCCACTCCCAGGGAAGTCACACTCATATTTGCAATGGAGCAGCTGAGGGTCCTGCCTGTCCCAAAAACACTGGCAGACCCCAGCCAGGGTGAACTCACATCCAGACCTGGTGGCCCTAGTGCCCCTGTTCATGGGACACTATTTTTTCCCCCTTACCCAGGCTGTTCCTGCCAGCAGCCTCAAAGCTCCTGACCTGTTATTAAAACAGCCTTGGAGAAAGTAAACATGACCAATGGAAAAACAAAAAATATCACCCAAATGTCCAAGGAAACCATGAGCTACATCCAGCACAGATTTTTCAAAAGGACAAAGATTTTCATGGCTCAGCGTTCTAATTTGTTTGACTGTTTATTTCCAAGGAACACATCCAAGAGTGACAAGCTCCATTTATTTCAATGGGCAGCATATGCCAGCAACGTGAATGGCGTATGCTATAAAAGAGAATGGATGTTCTCAAGCATCCTAGAAAGCTGTCCTTTCGGCAGACAGAGGACATGTAGGTAATGGAAGTGCAGCTCTGCTCTGACAAGCAACACCATAAAAGATGCATTGTGGGTTCTCATGTTTGATGTCTCCCCACAGCAGACCTGAGAGATTTGCTCAAGCTGAAAGTGAAAAATTATTACCTAATACCTGGCCCAGTGCTGGGGAGAGCAGTTGGATTCTTTCATTATTCTACTTTTCCAGGCCAGAAGGACACCTCCTTGGGACAAATGGCCACCTCAGGGTGTTAGTGCTTCACCCTTTTAGACTTTTAGGGGCTAGTACCAACCCAGACTATTCTCACAAATGACATCACCTTCAAATCATTGTGTGATGTGAATATGAGATGGTCACATGAGAAAGTGCCCTCTTTCCATAAAATACCATACATGGCAGCACTGTTTTCAATCTCGTCTCCTCGTACTACATCCTGAAGACAATCCTCTTCTGAATCTTGCCTTTCCAAAGTCTGATCCCATTGAAGCCTGAAAAAAACCTGAATTTTGAGTCTCTGTCACAAATTCATTATCACCTACGACTTGATATTGTTTAGTGGCCTGTGACACTTCACTGTAAGTCTCACAAGAGTGGGCAACTTTTATTTGCTGTCATTAATGAATTAACTAATAATAGTTCTGTGTTAGGACTTACCTAGGGAGGAGTCTGGTTCATAAGGTTTTATTGTCTTGTCAGCAAGCCCTGGAAGTCAAAATAGAATGATTTTCATCTTGCTTTTCAGTGAGATGGCCCCAACAAAGGTGGGGTGTGGCTTTGTTCATACTGAGTCTTTCTCTGGACTCCTTTAATTCTCATTAAACTTAAGAGGTCAGTGAGAAGGAGCAGTGTGAACTGCAATGCTTCCACAGGAAACCATCTCCCCTTCTCCTGTACCTCCAGCCAGGCAACTTCTCAAGCCAGGTAAAGAAGAAGAGATGTTTAGGACTCCCTTACAGCCCTCCAGCATGGCAAAATGAAATCCCAAATTCTTCTTCAGGAGATTCATGTCCACCTGTGCTGCAAGGCTCACTATCCTGGATTTAGTCTGCAGTAAGGCCACAGCCATACAATACCCTTGGATGTCCATTGTACAGACTGGAGACCCTACGTGTGCCTCTGTTTTTCCTATTCACTTTCTCTTCAGCAAGTGCAGCTTGTAGGTTGCAGTTTCACCTTTTATGGAGAAGCCAAATCAATGCTGTTCATGCCATTGAGGGCATCTTTGAAACTGTGGGAATCTTAGCTTGACTTAATGCCAGTGAGGTGCTTGCTTAGTGAAGAGGCCAACCAGAGACTTGTGGCTGGCTCTGTGTGTATTTGGGGATATAAATCATAGTGTGGCTTTGAATCTATGAAGCTTCCTTTGAGACCATACTGGTTGCCAACATGCAGGTCTCCACTTGCTGTGAGCTATTTCCTAAGGAAAAGACAAAAAGAGCTTGAGGGAGACCTACGGTCATCCTTCCTTTGTCAAAGTGGAACTTCTAGTTTCCATCAAATGCACTTTTGTCCCTCAATTTCTGATTGTTTCTGCTGGCTTCCATGCCTGGGCCAGTTGGTCCCATGTATGCTGAGCTCTCAAAACTAGCCTCTTGCTCCAGGTGTAAGTGGTGAGAGACAGAAGAGCTCTCTGCTTGGAGAATTTGGCCCTGCTTCTGGGCTTTGAGGCTTTATTTGGTCAGAGAACAGCCAGGCTGTCAGCTCCAGCATTTCTGACTGGCTTTTTAAGGCTAAAGCTACAGAGACTACACCCTGTGTCTTGCAGTTGATGTGAGAAGATTTGCAGTATCCCAGCAGAGAGGTTTGGGTAGACACCCCAGGACTGGCATGCCCAGGGCAAACTGGGATCCTCTAAGATTTAACGCATCTGGTAGTGGAGCAGTGGGGTAATCGAATCCCAGGGGCAGTAACAAGTGCTTTATAAGGTGTCGAAAATGTCCATCATAACTGAACAGCATTGTGAAGCAACTGTTTGGTCTTTTCCTGAAAATTAAAACTAAAAAGCAAGCCATATGATGACAGCATCTGTAGCAGAGAGCAGGGTGGCTTGCATGAATTAGCAGCTTCCTGGCTGTTATCTGTGGCAGCCTTAGCCAGCTACTTATTCCATCACCTGCAGCTTCTGTGGGCTGAGGCCTCAGACTTACACCTTGGGGAGCACTGCAAGCCAAAGCCCCCAGCACTGAGCCACAGTCAAAAAAAGAGCTGAAGAAGGTCTCCTCCATAGCTTTCTCATTGAAGTCTGGGATGCTGGTCATTTGATGGAATGGGATCTTGGGTCTTGGAATGTGGAGAACCTTGAACTGTTCAGATCCTGATCTCCAAAGAGCACCTGTGAAGGTTACCAATAAGGTGAATTGAATGGGGATTTGCCACAGCCCCAGTGACTTACATCTTAATCTTCCCGGCATGTCCCACTGCAGACAAGGATAGCTTAGACAAGCATCTCCAGAAGCCCTGCTGAGGTCATGTTGGATATCCATGGAACCAGTGCCAGCAAGTGTTAGCCTCCTGCTGTTATGGGTAGGGGAAGAGAGATAAATCCCCAAATTTCCCTGGGAAAAGTGCTCATTAGGATCCACTTTCAGGCATTTCTTTCCCTAGTGGGCCACGTGTCATGCAGGGGGGAGTCATATTTGCTACGGTATCCACCATTTAAAGGAAAAAATAGACAAACCCCAAAATTACTCAGGCATGCTACTCATTCTTGTTAAGGTCCTGTAAATAATACCAAGTGCAGAATCTCTCCCCTTTCAGAGATCTTCCAGCCTGTTGCATATGGATGACCCTCAGGGATCCCTGCAAGTGTCTTCCTGCCACCTCTCCCCCCACGCCTCCTGCTGATGGGACCCAAAACCACCCACCGGGCTGCTGGTGAGCAGCAGAATCAGTTCTGCTCTGTCTTACCCACCCCTCCCGCTGTCCCTTTGTGGGAACTCCAAAGGAAGCCTACCAGTACAGGCTCCTGCCACAGAAAAGTCCCCATGGAAGAAGACAATTACACCCAGAAAAGTGACTGTGGCACCCATTTGAAGGGATCTGCAGGGAGGGTCATGGGGATCAGAGCAGAGAAGGCACTGCCATCTGGCAGGGGCTGGAGCAGGGTGACAGCAAGAGGAGCCACTTTGGTCACAGGCATCCCCTGACTCAGGCACGAAGAGGCCTGCCTCCATCCAGTCTCTTGAGAGCAGAAAAGCCACAGACTCATGGCCGACTCCCTCGCCTCATTGTCTGTGCACTGGAGCAGGGAGGGCAGGAGGCAGAGGGAGTGGGGGAGACTTTCTGTCCCCCTGGCTCTGACAGGTCCATCCATGCCTGCCACACACTGGGGTTGGGGGTGGGTGGGAGACAGGGCAGGGGGACCGCCAAAATAAATGAACTAAGAAACCGGTCTGATGATTCTCCACAAGCTTGGTACACATGATGCAAATTGATGTTTAAAGCTTATTTATTAGCTTACATGTGAAATGCCAGCGGTGTTTTTCTAGATCAGTGGGTATCCAATATTTGGGCGGGGGGAGACGACGGCAGTGGGAGCGAGCATGGCTAGAGACTGTATATCCAGAGGCTAGGGTTTATATCATGGGCTGCTCTCGACTGTTATAATTTGTGGCACAGATTCAGCGAGAATCTGATCTGCTGAAAATATTTGGGCTGTGAAAACTCCCACACTGTGACAGATGTCAAGTCCAATTAAGTGACTCGTGTCCAGGTTTCTGTCCAATAGGCTTTCCCATTAAATACCAATTTAAGAGGG
This sequence comes from Oxylabes madagascariensis, assembly GCA_013400675.1. Lineage (NCBI taxonomy): Eukaryota > Metazoa > Chordata > Aves > Passeriformes > Timaliidae > Oxylabes > Oxylabes madagascariensis. Next base: position 4,348 of record VYZR01011843.1, on the reverse strand, counting down.
AAAAAATGCCGCCCCCTTTTCTCTGAGCCTTTATCTCTTCCGACCATCTCTAGGCGAAACCCTTTGGTACCAGAAGTGGATCCACACGCATCTCCGCTCCGTCTGCCTGTCTCGCCCCTGCCACCTTCCGCACCCCTCCTTGGCTTCTTTGCCACTCCGGGAGGGGTGGGAGGAGGAACTGCACTTTCTTTTTGTGCATGTGAGCGTACCTTGTCCTGCACCGCCGTTATCTCTCGCAGCCGCTCCGAACCCGCGCCGAGATTTTCGTTTATTTCGTTTCGTTTTTCTTTTTCAGCGTTTGCATGTTTTCCTTTATTTTTCACTCGAGAGATGCAGAAGGAGTTCGGAAGCTCAGGGACGGATGGGGGTTTCGTTTATCCTTTTTTTTCTCCCCTCGCCAGTTCTTGAAGGACCACAAGAAGAACTAAACCAAACATTCATTTTCCGACGGCGTCTCCCCCGCTCCTGCCCCTCTCCACCGGACCGGTGAATTAACAAAACCTCACGTTACAACCCCCCCCCCCAAAA
>VYZR01011837.1:17480-32379 GCA_013400675.1 Oxylabes madagascariensis | reverse complement strand
AAAAAAAAGAGTAATTGGATAAAATACTGAAAAAATTAAGCAAGGCTTCTCCTGGTGCTGGATGGTGCACTGGGGGATGGTGTCGGCAGCTTTGGGTGCCCATCCCAAAGCCATTACCTGTTTTCCCTCAGTCCTGACAGGTCCAAGCAGCCTTTTTGACAGTGTTGTCTCACAGGGCACACAATCAATCATAAGTCTTTGATTAGCTTGCTTTCAAAAAGAAGAGAGTGATGTCAAGTTTTTTGTAGAACTTTTCTCCGGGGAACACAAAATGCATTTTGAATCCCATTTGAAAACATAGTTGGCCATTGCTTGTAAAACTCCCCAAAGAGGTTTGTGGTACTTGACTGAATTCTCCTACCACTGAGCAAAGATTTCATTTAAAAAGTTTAAAAAAGCTTTTTATTTTAAATGGATTAATTAGATGTCTAAGTACTTGCAAGCATACTCTGCTGTTTTCAGGATCACCCATATGGAAAACATATCTAAAGAATCACCTTCTGAAGCGAATGCCATACATTTTAATGCAGTTTTGTTAGTTTGTTTTCTCATGTGGAATCAGAGGAAATGAGCAACCTGAAGGCAAGTTAGACTTCATTTAATCAGGTTTGGGATAAAAGACCTATGTGTTAGTGTAAAAATGGGTGTAACAAAGGTTGGTATCACTGGGTTTTGGAGTGGGTTCAGGTACCAGCCAGGACCAACACAGAAAGTGGCTTCCAACATGCTGTGTTGGTCCAAGTGCCCCATCCCAATGAGGTGGACATCCCATTGTGATGTCACACGTACTGTCATCTGGCAGTGAACTGTGATGTCTCTAGGATGAGACTGTGACTTCACATCCCTTGGGGCTTTCATTCAGACCCAGAGAGAACCTGACTCAGGCTGGCTCAGGTCCGATTTCCTGCCATGTGTGTCCACGAGATCTGGAGGATTGAGCACAGAGACAGTAGAGGACCAAAGTTTCTCCATGTCGTTGCAGTGTATGAGATTCTTTGGTAGTGCCAGTGATGGGGAGCAGCTTCTCAGGACTCCCTGAATTGCCATGGAGAACAGGCAGAGCCATGGGAACAGAGTGGAGCTGCCCCATTTGCCATGATGAGCAAGAGGGTGTTGCTTATGTGATACCCTGTGGCCACAAGTTCTGCATGGGCTGCATCCTGCGTTGGGCAGAGAAGAAACCAGAGTGCCCACTCTGCAGAAGATTGATAGAGTCTGTCAGGTTTTCTCTGCAGGAACAAAAATATCTGGAGTGTGTCATCACACCCCAGGAAGAATCACCAGAGGCCAGCAGACAGGCAGAAAGATCTCTTGGCCTCCTGGATGGAAACAGCTGCCAGCGCCCTGGAGTAGTTCCTGTGCAAGGGACACCCTCCCCAGCTGAGCAGGGATCTGCAGAGCCAGAGACTGTGGGTAGCCTGCTGCCCAAGGTCTGGGCGGAACTTTTCCAAAAAGAAGAGCATGTTCTTGACCCCATGCTGCCCTGGCTGCGCCAGAGGCTGGAGACAATATATGGATCCCAGTGGTGGCTAGCAGTGAGAGCAGAGAACAGCATCTTGTATGCCCTGTGCCTCTGCGGTCCAGATGGAGAGGTCATGATCCAGATGCTGCAGCCTCTCCTGGAGGAATATACAGAACAGCTGGTTGATGGCACTGTCAATTTCATTGTGGGCCAATGCAGCGAGGAGGCCCAGAGGCTGCTGTGCTCCCATGCTGCTGGGAAGGAGGACAACAGCCCTGAGGCCAGTTCCCACTCCACCAGCTCCCAGAGAGGGACTCCCACCTGGCATCCAACCCCTGCCAGCAGCCCTGCAGACTCTGACATGGAGGACCAACCCAGCACATCAGAAGCTGCCCTCTGTGCCCTCCGCATCCTCCAGCCATCTGTGTCAATTGGTACAGAGCAGGTGCAGCCCCAGAAAGAGCAGGGGGAAGTGGTGGTGGAAAGTTCCTCTGCCCAGCTCAGCAGCCACAATCCTGCTGTGCCTTGTCAGAGCTGGGAACACTCACACAGGGGGCCCCGGCACCCCCCGGAAAGGGCAGCCCTCAGCCCCCAGGACTCTCCGTGGAGTACAGAAAGGCCCACAGAGAGAGAGTGGAGCTGCCCCATCTGCCATGATGCTCATGAGGATGCTGCTTATGTTATGCCCTGTGGCCATCAGTTCTGCCTGGGATGCATCATGCATTGGACAGACAGGAAACCAGCATGCCCAGTCTGCAGCAGAACAATTTTGATTGTCAAATTTTCTGTGCGTGAAGAGGATGACTATCTACAGTGTCTTGTTACACCCTCTGGAGAGTTGCCAGAGATCCGAAGCCAGGCAGGAAGAGCTCCCAGCCACCTGGCTGAAAACAGCCCCCATTGCCCCATGCCATCCCTGCCATCTTCTCCACAGGGGACACTGTCCCCAGCTGAGCAGGGGGCTATGAGGCCAGAGGCTGTGGGGGGCCTCCTGCCCAAGGTGTGGGCAGAACTCTTCCAAGGTCAAAAGCATCTCCTAGACCCCATGCTGCCCTGGCTGTGTCAAAGACTGGAAGCAATATATGGGTCCCGGTGGTGGCTGGCAAAGAATGCAGAAGGACACATCCTGCAAGCCTTATGTCTCTGTGGTCTGGATTGGAAGTTGTTGTTCCAGATGCTGCAGCCTGACCTTGAGGGATATACAGCACCACTGGTCTATGGCCTTATTAATGTCATTGTGCATGGATGCAGCGCGGAGGCCCAGAGGCTACTGCAATCCCACACTGCTGGGGAGAAGGACCACGACCCTGCAGCCAGCTCCACTAGCTCCTGGGAGCAAAATCCTGCCTCCTCTACAAGCAGCCCTGAAGGTTCTGACATGGAGGAGCAAGCCAGCACCTCACAAACTGCCTTCTGCAGGGATTCTGACTGTCCCTCATCTGTGTCCTTATCTGCAGAGCAGGTGCAGGCCCAGGAGGAGCTGAGGGAGGTGGAGGAGGCAGGTTCTGCCCAAGGCAGCAGATGCAGACCCTCTTCTTCTGTCCAAGGCAGGAACTTCTCACATGGGGGGTCCCGGCACCCCCGGAAGAGGAGAGCTCCTGGCCCCCAGAACTCTCCCAGCCCTACAAGAGGCCACTCCAGTGGTGGCACAATCAAGGCTCCAGCAAGTCTTTATTCAAAAGATAGAAAATAAATTGTTATTTCCCTGACACAGTCACTGAGTTCTGCTTTGTCTCCCTTCACCTAGGCCCTGTCCCTGATACCATCACCCTCCACAGTCCAAAGATCCATGGAGCTGCAGGGCCCTGTTGGTGGTACCTCCTACCTCCTCCTGCAGGAAATCCTGCTGCAGCCATGATAGTGGAAGAGGTTCTGAATGAAAAGGGAGCAGTGCATTTAGGTTGGAGAATGTGCCAAATAAAGGCCAATGGTGCCTATGCACAGATGGAATGAACATGCTGCTCCATACAGTGCCTTTCTCTGTGGCTAAGGGGACAGGAAGGACCCTGTGGTCCCTCGGTCTGAGGGGTTTCTGGGCAAACAGGCTGGCAGCATGGCTCCTGCCTGCCAGTCATGACAGGCTATGTGACTAAGAGGATGGTGTCCTTTCCAGGGTACGGGACACTGGGGCTTCAGAGCAGCTTCTCTGAATCCAAACACCAATTTGTAGGGATAACCAGAGTTCTGTGACTGATCACAGCACTCAGAACAGATTGGATCTGGCAAAAGAAAACAGTGGCCTTGATGCTGCTTGTGAAGCTACACTTGGGTGAAGAAATGGGCTTCAAGGAAGACACTCCTTAGCTGACCCCTTGGTTGATCCTCAAAGTCAGGAAGTGTCTGTCTGACGGAGTGATTTTTCCTCCCTTCCTCACTTCCTCTCTTCTTCCCTACCCCCTTCTCTCTCCCTTCCCTCTCCCTTTCCTGTCTCACTACCTTCCTTTCTGTCTCTCTTCCTCTCTTTCTTTTCCACTTTCTCTTCCCTGTCTCTCTTCTCCCTGTCTCACTGAAGAGAACAATTGATGGGACAGCACATCCCACTAAGACCAGGATCTTGGTCTTCCTGGAGTAGAAAGAAAGTCGTCCCTTCTAACTTATTCTGGACAACTATACAGACTATATAGACAACTATAGCTCCTTCCTGTGTCTATGGGATGAGGTTCCATTGCTGGTGTTTTTGAGGAGCACCAATACAACAGCTGGCCAGGAGCTCCAGCTTCCAGAAGCATGGCAGACATGGTAAGCAGAGAGGGACCTGGCACTGTGGGCAAGTGCCAGTGGCAGTGGATGGGAAGGTACTGTGGTTTAACCCAAGTCATCAACCAAGCATCATGCAGCCCCTCTCTCACTCCACTACTAGGCATAGCGAAGAAAGAACTGAAATAGTAAAAGTTACAGAACACTTGGGTTGACATAAAGACAGGTAATAGGTAAAGCAAAAACTGGACACAGAAGGAAAACAAAACAAGGAATTCATTCACTGCTTCCCATGGGCAGGCAGGTGTCCAGCCATTCCCAGGAAAGCAGGAGTCCATCATGTGTAACATTTACTTGGGAAGACAAACACGACAACTCTGCATGTCTTCCCAGCCCTCCTTCCTCACTCTACTACATCATGCTGAACATGATGCCATTTTGCAGTTACTGCATCAGAATTCATCCATTCCATCTTTGCTTCTTCTGTGTAGCTGAGTGTTCCTGATTACACAGAGTTGTTCTTCCTGTGTACTGCCAAGCAATAATGAAATATTCTCCAGCAGACCCTCCAAACCTGCCTGCCAGCTACTGAGAGCATTGTCCAAACACTTCTTGAACTCAGACAGGCTTGGTGCCTTAACCACTTCTCTGGGAACTCGTTCCAGTCCTCAACCACCCTCTGGGTGTAGAAACTTCTCCTGAAATCCAACATAAACCTCCCCTGATACAACTTCATGCCATTTCTTTGGTTCTGTCACTGGTCACCAGAAAGAAGAGATCAGTGCCTGCCCCTCCACTTCTCCTCATGAGGAAGCTGTAGACTGCTAAGGTTTCCAGTGTTTCTTCTTTTGCTTTTTCTTATTAGGATGTCTCATTGTGTCCATCACTTTTCCTTCACAGATTGTGTCCACACTTGGGCTTCTCATCCTTTTTTCTTTTTGTCACACCTTGTCTCACTGCATGCTAGATACCCTGAAAGGCTGTATTCATCAGTGTAGCAGTCATTGAATTATGATAGTTTTGATGAGGTCATTTTCTCTTACTAAACTTGCAAGCTCCTCAACTGTGCTCTCCATAGCAGGTTTTGTATTTCCTTTATCCAGCAGATTTTTCACTTTTCATCCTGCTCTTTTCTCCAGAAGTGGCCCAGTGATCTGTTATGTTATCCATTTCTTAATCTGCTTCTTTTGTCAGAGCAGTAGCATTTGCTGTGGTGTCCCCTCTGGCTCTACCGACCTCTCCATTCAGCAAAGGATTTTATTCTGTTCAATAGATTGTCATCAACTGTGAACAGTAGCCTGAGCCCTCCTCTGCAGAAGGACTAACAATAATTTTCAACAATCTTACAAAAAGCAGAACCTCTCCAATATTTACTATGCTTACCGTCTCTTCTATAATATTGATTGCTTCTCTGCTTCTTTGTCTCCTTTTGCCTTTTCTTTACTACGTAATCCTGATCTGCTTACTCCTCTGGATGTAGTGCTCTTACGACTCAAAGGGCCAGAGTCTCTCTGGCTCTTTGTAGAGAACACAGAATCACAGCATGGTTGAGGTTGGAAGGGATTTAGCATTGGTGCAATAGGATTAGGTCAGGGAATACTTCAGCAAACTGGAAATCATTACGTCCATGGGCCCTGATGGGATGCACCATTCAAATGCTGGGTCTTGAGGGAGTTGGCAGGTGTAACTGTGAGGCCCCTCTCAGCAACCTTTGACCAATCATAGCAACTGGGGGCACTGCCCAAAAACTGGAGAAGGCAAATGTCACTCCTATCTTCCAGAAGGATAAGAGCCCTCTCCTACCTTTTCCTATTACTTTGGATGTAGTAAACTATTCCTTGCAGAATAAAGAACAGAGTTTTGTTCACACAAGAAGCTCTCTGAATGTGATTTGCAAGGCTTTTCAGGTGATGCAATAAACAATTCCCATTTCCTTCTGTGATAGATAAAGTGCCCCCCTGGGTCCCCCAGGGGAAGAGAAAGATACTGGGGTTGAATTGAAGCCTTTAGAGAAATTAAAATACATTGAGCCACGCTGATATTAAGCAGAGGTTTAGACCTTAGTTTTAAGCAAGTAGACTCTAAGTGCCTTAGGAATCGGTCCACTAGCACAGAACCCAGAGCCCTCAGGCCTGGAATTCAGCTTTAGACATAATAAAACCATTGCCTATAGTACTAGATAGAGCAAGTACAATTTTTATGTGAATAAGATTAAGCATTTTCATCAATAGATATAGCATCTTTTACGTTAATAGATATGCTATATGCGTAGATGCTTGTGCAAAAACTGATACCAATTTTTGTAATTTTTCATAGTTTTATGCACTTTCAAAGTTAGGTTTAGATTGGTGTAGAGAAATTGTTTTAGAAGTGTGTTCTTAACTACTTGGGTAACCTATAGATAAGGACGTGAATATGCATTTATGGTTTATGGATAAAAATCTCCTGTTTCTGGGGCAAGGGCATCAATTCATTGATTCTTCAATGGTCAATCTATCCTCCTGCCATCTATGACAAAAAGAATGGAGCTCTGCCAGGTAAATGCTCCCAGGAAACTGTTGTCAGGACTTTGTCAGGTATTATATCGCTTGGGGAATGTTTCTTCTGTTTCTGTTACTGTTGCTGTGTGGGGGATGCTGCTGCTGCATGGCTGCTGCCGCTACGACAGTAGCCTTGCTGCTTCAGCCGCTGCTGCAGGGAACGCTGCTCGGGACCGGGAACCTATCTCTCCCTGCGGCCGGGACAATCCCTTGTCGAGCTGCCTTCTCCCCTGCGTTGGGTTTTTCCCTGCCACTCTGTTTTTCTCCGCAGTTGGGATTCTGTTAAGTTGCTTTTCACCTCACTTGGATGTTAAGTATTGTAACTTCTAGTAAGACCACATTCTTAGAACTCTTGCCTTCGAGACTGATGCATTTATCTAATAAACACCTATGTAATAATCAGAAAATGGTCTTGGCCTTTCAAGATATTAAACCCATGATTAGCCTCGACAATAAAGGCATACGATTCTGGTGAAAGTTAAATGACATTTTGACCAGCTCTGCTAAAAAGGTATTGTGTTCCCTGTTGAAACTCAGTAAAGAGAGCTGTGCAAAACATTTTTGATGTATTGGTCTGGAGCACAAATAATATTTTTTGATAATGAATATGTAGAAGGGTTATTTCTGTACTGCAAAACCTCAAAATTAGTTAGCCCAAATCCAATATTAGATATCTGTTATGTAAATATTGATGTAATTTAATGCAATGCCCTGTATTCTTGATAGTTTTTTATCACTATGACTATATAGGCCAAAGTAACTTTTATTTAGGGGAGATATTTTTGCTGTTATGTTCTGTATACTTATCTAGGTTGTTACCTCCACACTTGCAGCATCTATGAAATAGCCCATTGACTTTTTGTATGACACATCTGAAATTATTTATTTTGCTTTGAAGTGGCCACAGCTGCTGGTAAATTGAAGAGCTGGGATTATATTTGGGATATATTAGTTGTATGTCAGAGAGGAGACAGTTGTGTGTCTAGGTTTAACTTGTAAACGCAAAAATAAATTTATTCTGGTGATAGCATTCTAAGTTTGCATTGGTTTGTGTGCATTAGTAAAAGATGACAAAAAACTCTCATTAAAAATTGGCATTTTGGAGTTCATGCCATTATATGGGTAAATGGATGGGCATATCCAAGAGAAGTTCCCTGTAGCTTACTTAAAGAGCTTATATATTCTGTGGAAAAACTATATAATCCTAAAGTAACTTTAAATTTTAAATAAACTATCTTGAACTATAAAAACCAGAGTTACAAAGAAAACTTCAGAAAATAAAGGTAATAGTTTTACAACTTCTACACATGATATGTCAGAATTAGATACTCAAATCGTATTGCACCGAACACTGTTGTCTTGCATTTTATTTAATGGAGGCTAATGAGAAAGGATGATGGTGTCAAATAAAAACTGCTCAGTTGTTCAGGTGTTTCACTTAGATAATAGATTTGTACTCAGTGATATTTCATAAAGTTTGGGGAGACCTCACCTTGATGCTGATCTCCTGCGCGCTATCAGAATATAGTATTACTTTTTACACAGGTAATTTTTGTTCTGCATTTCTGTATGCATAGCACAAGCTACACACTCACTTTGGCAGTATTAATGAATAAAATGGATCCACAGTAACCACAGGAAAAGAGGCAGATAAATATTAAAGGTTAAGTTCCCTTAGTTCAATAAAGAGCTTTCACGTGCCACTAAATCAAACTGTGGGTTTAAAATCCAAGTATTAAGTTAAAGAAGGGGTTTATTCCTTGTAGTTCATATCATTGTAAGAAGGTTCTTAGAAAAATAACCTAAATGAAAGGTTTTCTTTGCCTTCTTGTATTTCAGTGAGAACATTATACAGGTCATGCAAATAGATGAGAAATTAATAACTGAAGAGAATGCAACCGAAAGATGATTTTCATATGTTTGCATTTCTGCTTTATTTATAAAGAAGAAATTTAAAAGAAAGGCAAGCTGTACACTCATCAGGGCTACAATAAGTAACCAAGAATGCCAGGTTCTCTTTTAGATCAGTTATTCATTATTCAAAAAAAACTCCACACCCTATATTTGGCTTAAGACACAAAAGTGGAATGGAGCTTGCTAGTTTAGGTGACTGGGTTGCCTTCCTAATAATTTTTTTTCTTTTAGTGCTTCTATTTATAAATTTTTCATTGTATTTCTTATTTTTTCAAATTTAAAACATTATCAGTAGCAATGTAATAAGTAGAGAGCTTAAAAATAATTGAATCATGTCTTTATCCAGATTAAATTATTGCTTTCCTTTCTCATTGGAAAATCACTTTTGGTCAAAGAGGATAGGGACCTCACCTCAAACATGCAGTGACAGAAATATCTGGAACAAGGAAAGCATATTTGATATTTCAGAAGAGTAGGAGATACAAGGTGGCAAAGACGCTTTCACCTGTGTTTTGCATGTTCAGGAGGAAATAATTTACTGCAAAAATTAGAAGGCTTTGATTCATTCTTCATTCTCAATAAGAAAAAAGTCAGCTTCTAGTAGCTCGGGTTGCTAAAGTGATGCTTAGGTTCACCTCTAATTCATGTTTGGACATAATAACAGTAATAACAGCAATAAAAGTTTGTGGTAACTTGGATTGCAGCTGTCTACATCTATTAGCTAAATAGCACATGCTTTAATAAAGATCTACTACACATATTTAATAAAACTGAATAACTCTAATTGCAGTATATTCATGTGCTATCACACACAGCAAGCCAGGTAAATAGCCATCACATTTGTTGCCTTGTGTAAAAGCAAAATTTCCTTTTTGTACAGAATTTACACAGTGGTGTGGTTATGTTTTGTATTTCTCAAAAATTATGAAACAGTCCTGCAGCCCCTCAGCTACTGCTTCACTTATTTGTGTATATGGGTGTGATTCCTTCTGCTGTTTTTTCCTCTCTCCTTTTTCTCTCACCTCCTTTATGTCTGTTGTGAGAGAGAAATACGTGTGAACTCATTTCTGACCTGGAAGGTTCTTCCACCTCTCTGCCCTGTCTCCCCTTCCACCTCTATATTATGCTTTCCGCTTTCCAAGTATTGAAAATTCAGCATTTTATACACTTAGGTTCTGTAAATCTACTTCGTTTCTGCTCCCTGTATGGGGCCACAGTGTGGGTTATTAATACTTTAAAACTGTGGTTCATAAGAATTTTATACTTATTATACTGCAATACTATCTGCACTCAGCTAAATTGGGATTCATGATGCCATTGGCTGTCCATGTTTAGGTAATAATGCATAGTTCCAAAGTCATTGGAAGACAAATAAGGAGATGAGGGGGTATGAAAATAATTTCATAAAGCAAAATGTAACTAATTAGATGTCGACTATTAGATGTTGACTGACTACGCAATTAAGTACTTATGCCTGCATCGAGAACGTCCTGGGAACTGAACACAATGTAATGTATTGGTCGATGTAGTCAATAGTTGTTAAAAATCTTGTTCAGTATACATGTTAAGTTGCTATTCGTGCAGTTACACATCTGTTCTTCCTCCTTCACATCTGTTTCATCAGATTAATCAGACAGATTAGAGGTTGGGATCCTAAATGGAGCCCCAATGCAGCTTTAGGACATCCATTCTTTGCCATACTCTTCAAAACTGCATTTCCCCAGTGCTCCACAGCAGCCNACTGAACACAATGTAATGTATTGGTCGATGTAGTCAATAGTTGTTAAAAATCTTGTTCAGTATACATGTTAAGTTGCTATTCGTGCAGTTACACATCTGTTCTTGCTCCTTCACATCTGTATTCTAATTTTGACAGACATTGCCCCTCTTTCTCTCTGGCCAGCTCACGATGGGGGGTAGAACTTTCTTCGTTGCAGCCTTTCACAGCTGCCTTTGATCCTTCTGCTCCATAGTGTCAGGACGAATCTGAGCTCAGCTTTTATCTAATCCCCAGATCTAAGGCAGCAAAGTCTTCTGTCCCGGCACCCCTCCATTAGCTTTTGCTGTGAAGTAAACAGCCTTCCTCCTGTATATGAGCACCACTTCTCAGGTCATGAATGCCAGCTCCCTAACCATCTAAATGTATCCTAGATTTTGTAGGGTGTTTTTCCTTTTACAATGCATAAAGCCTGAACTATTTTTTTGTAATTTGTTTATTTCTGTTCTGTTTGTTTCTATGATTTTTAAAATAAGATACTGTAAAAAAATCACATATGTCTGCAAAAATGTTCAACCTATACCTTCACCACAGCTATGCAGACTTTTTTTCTGACACAGATGATTGTCAGAGAGACAATGAGTACTTGAATAATGCTGTTGTCCTTTGTAGGAATAATACCTAGAAATGTGAATGTAGTTTCTTGTTCATATATGCATTTTTTCACACCCTGAAATTGAACTTCTAGATTCTTATGTAACTGTTCATGAAGGGTAGAAGACAATTATTTTCTTACAAGCTAGATTGCTTCATGTGTCTCGTTTAGTATAGGTGACAGTGAATTCTGAATGATGTTAAACTACATCAAAAGTATGGGGTTCTGGACTGTATCTGAGCCTCAGAGGTTCCTTATTAGTAAAAAGGTAAGTGCTTGTTGCTTTGAGGGAGATATTACACATAAATCATAAATAACATATCATAACACATAAATGTTAGATAAGTAAGTAGTGCAGATAAGATTTCCATTCAAGGTTAAACTTGTCACATATTTTACTAAAAGCTACTTTTATGAAAATACTTGCTTGGAGAGGTACATTTGTATTTTTCCTTAAATGGAAAAATAAATTGGGGGCTTCTGACAATTCTATTCTCTGTGTCCAAGTTAGTGTCTCTCTGTATTTCTGAGAAAGTAATTCCTTGTTCATGGAGGCAAAAGTAATGTAGGAATACCACAAAATATTCCTAATGTTAAGTTTAGGCTTGTGCAGTTCCAAGCACATTCAACTGTCATGAAAATACAAATTTTTAAATGCTTATCAAAAATAGCTTATTCATGAGATACCAAAGTGCTTGTCAATTTTTTACATTTGAACTAATACTTTTGTGAAGTGTTTGTCAATTTTTTACATTTGAACTAATACTTTTGCAAAGTGTAGCCAAAAAAAAAAAAAAAAAAAAAAAAAAAAAGGGTTGGTCTGCACTGATGGTGAAATTTATGACTGAAGGATAAAAATTGTAATTTTAATATCCAGTGAAGGCAGAAATTGGGGGATTCACCATATTTTTGATCTGTATATATTAACTCCAACTGCTTATATGTTTTCTAGATTAATTCTTCAGCAGCTTATGTGTAGCTATCATTAAAACCATCTTGCTGTTTTTCCTTGCATGGAGTATATAGATTAATTGTGGCATAGCAGGTTTTTCACTCCTGTTTTGGTGTTGTGTCCCTCCCTTACAGTATCAAGAGAACTGTCTTGCTCCAAAATCTGTTTTCAAGCTGCTCTTTACAACCAAAGCATATTTAGATGGAGCTACTGCCTTAAAATGCCATGTCAGCAAACCCACTGAGTGTTAACTCTTGCAGTTAATTGTGAGATAGTTGTTCGTTTGTTCATTTTTTGTTTTGGTTTGTTTTTTTTTATCAGTAGGCATACTGATACATTTTTTGTGACCCAAAATGTCAATACTACCTCTCCTTTTGCCTAAATAAAACCCCACATATGGTGTATAGATATGATGGATAAATAAATAGGCTTCTAGTCACACAGCCACATAGCCAAGATTCAGGCTATCCTGTTAGGTTTGTGTTGGGAGGAATGGGTTAAAGCTCGGAAGACTGTTGAGAAGGATTGTGAATCACTCAAGTGACCTTTCAGTTGGAAATCACTCTTGATAAGCCTCGGAGAACCACAGTCCAGTGATCCTCTAGAACGAACCATCTCTGCTTGTGTGCCTCTGTCTGCTGCTGCTTTGGGGATCTCCTTATTAGCAAGGTAAATGAAAATAAATGTATTGTTTTTGTTCTAACTGCAAGTTTGTAGCTGTTCTGGCTTCCTGCCTGTGTCGACTCACAGTTTGAAACAACACCAATAACATCTTTAAAACTTAAGTACTATAGAATTAATTAAGTATCTGTCCCATCAGAAGTGAGGCATATGTCATGCTTTATAAATACATGAGTCAGGGTCCTCATGTTGCAGTATTTTAAATCCTTCATCTCTTTTTTTACTGCATGGACTTCAGGTGTTTGTGTATGTTCAATTTGTGATGTTATTTGCCATTCAGTCTCAAAAAAGTCCTGGCACAATTCTTCTAGCAGACCACATCCTTACTGGCCTGTCCAACTCAGCATCAGCAGCAAAGTTGCTCATCTCAGTCTTCACAGGGTTTCTTTTTTTTTTTTTTTTTTTTTTTTTCGTATGTTTTGTTTTGGTTTTCAAGTCGGTTTNTTTTTTTTTTTTTTTTCACAAGGTTACATTTAGGACTGTACTGGATACCCCAGGTGCCAGCACTGATCTCTGCAGAACTGTAGTGGCAAGTTTCCTCCATTCCAGGAGTTAACCATTAACTCATACTGCCTTCTCCCATTTCCTTCCCATCTGTTAATTATTTATCAAACCTCAGAGTGAAGTTCTTATTTTAGGCTTAAGCCTTCTTTTAAGGCTTAAGGTTTCTTTCAAAATAGGTCTACTTTAGGAGACTTGGTGAGAAGCCTTTCGAAAATCCCATAGACTCTATTACCTAGATCCTCATTGTCTTACTGATCCTTTTAAAGGCTTTAAAAGTTTTTCCCTGCAATAATAAACAGAGCCAAAGTTTGCAGTACATTTTAAAAATGTGTACAATGAGGCAAGTACCAGGTGATTACTGTGTATGGTATGTAATCCAAAAAACAATGTTTAGACATCTGGGTCACTTAGCTATGTTAATTACTCCTAATAAAAGGCTTTATGTCTTAACTAAGGCTTTACCATCTGGATTAATTAATTTTTCAAGGTATGTAATGATAACTCTGTGGTAAATACATAGCTTATGGACTGTAGGGGTTTATTATTATTTGGAGACAATCTGTAAATATGTTATGAAAATGTAAGAAACACTTCAAATATATATAAACTTCAGTATCCAAAATAATGCAAACATAAACAGGACCACTTAACTAAACATATTAATTAATTATTTGCCAGTGTCTTTAATTCTAAGTGCACTTTGATCTACCCAATATAGTACTAATGACTATTTTTCTTAGGTCAGATTCTTTTATGCAAGATATCAGGAAGACATTACTGTAAAGGTATTTTGGGAGGTAAGCTTAGAACTTATTTTTTAAGAACACCGTATTTTTTATTAAATTAAGGAATAACTCTTTATTTTTAACCCATTTTTATTTACTTTGCATTTGTACAATTTGTTTCCAGAGTCCACACTTGGTAAGTTGTCAGCATTTGAAGGTTTTATTAAAATTTATACCTTAAAATCAATCACTGTTTGGAATTTTAAACCTTGTAAAAGAAGAGACTGAAGCATACTGTAAACAAGTTGATAGCCCATGCTGACAATGTAAATAAAACTCCGACTGCATTAATGCTGTTTTGTACTGCAGATTTTGTGGTGAATGTAGAAAGCCCTTTGCAGAAGACAATGGTGCAGCACACCAGATTTCTCCTTCAGTTCCTGAACCTGATAAATGATGGGAAAATTGTTGGTTTGTCCAGACAGACTGCTCAGTGCCTTAGGTTTCCCCATCACTGGGCTGGCTCCACGTCAGGCACTGCCCAAACACCAGCACAGGCTGGGACTGAAGTGCAGCTCTGTGGAGAAGGACCTGGGGGTGGATACAAAGGTCTGCGTGAGCCAGCAGTGCCCTTGTGCCAAGAAGGTGTACGAAATTCTGCAGTGCATTAGGAAAAGCATTGCCAGCAGGTTGAGGGAAGTGATCCTGCCCATCTACTGAGCCCTGGAAGGGTCACACCTGGGGTGCTGTGTCCAGTTCTGGGGTCCCCAGTACAAAAGAAGCATGGAGCTTCTGAAGGGGGTGCACTGAAGGGCAACAAGGATGATTAGGGGACTGAAGCATCTCTCTTACCAGGAATGGCTGAGGAAGTGGCACCTGTTCAGCCTCGAGAAAAGATGGCTGAGAGGAGACCTTACCAATGTCTGTAAGTACCTAAAGGGAAGGTGTCGAGAGGATGGAGCCAGGCTCTCCTCAGTGGTGACAAGCAACAGGACAAGAGGCAATGGGTATAAACTGGTGCAAAGTAAGTTCCACCTGAATATAAAGAATAC
>VYZR01011837.1:0-14718 GCA_013400675.1 Oxylabes madagascariensis | reverse complement strand
CCGCGATTTCGGGAAAGCCCCCGCCGCTCCCGGCCGGCCGGCCGGAAGCTCCCGCCTCCCGGGCGAAGGCCGCCGGGCCGCGCAGGTGAGGCCGCCGGTGCGCCGCAGGTGTTGGGCGGCTGCTCCCGGGCAAGTGGGCGCTCTCCGCCCGGCTCGTCCTTCTCCGGTGCCGGCTGCCCTTAGAACCCCGCGGCAGTCCTCTCCCANTCCTCGATTCCAGCTGGTGGCCTCTGACCGAGTTTGGGATCAATGTGGCCTTGTTCTTCCTGTACATGTCGGCTGCCATAGTGTACGTAAACGATACCAACCGAGGTGGGCTCTGCTATTACCAGTTGTTTAAGACGCCGATAAATGCGGCTTTTTGCCGTGTGGAGGGCGGTCAGACTGCAGCAATCATCTTCTTGTTTGTCACGGTGATCATCTATCTAATTAGTGCAATAGTTTCCCTCAAGTTGTGGAGGCACGAAGGGGCCAGGAGGCACAGGAAATTAATGGAACAGGAGGTAAGTCACTAGTTATGGTTTTCTGTCTAGCGGGTACTACATGATGGGGAACAGGTGTACAATCTTACCATGGTGTAGACAGAGTTGAATCAAGCATCTTCTCTGCAGCAGCAGATCTATAGCCCTGAGGTAGAATTTTAACCAGTCTTACAGTATTAGAAACTGCCAAATGAAAGGCGTTTTTTGGACGCCTTTTTGTTTTTTAATGTTTACCCTGGGTAAGGACCTGGCTCTGTTCCCTTCATAATACTGGGCTCTCTTCTTGAGTCAGCTGATGAACTACTTCCTAGTGTGTATTTTCCAAAGGAGGAAACTAACAATGTTCATCTGTTCAGCAGGGTTAGGTGGCTTAAAGCCACCTAGCATTTATTTGAAAACTGTGTGTTCAGCACATCTAGTGGTAGTGTGAATAAACCTAAGAATGTGAAATACTTACTTTTACTTCGCAAGCAGAACTCCAAGCAACTTTAGGCCTTTTCAGCATTCTTCACAATAGTAATCAGCAAATACTAGTAGTAATAGCCTTGGTTAGATTTCAATGTCTCCAATTTCAGTCAACCACATCTTTTTCATGTCAAATATTTTGCCTGACTACTGGCCTTGCCTATATTAGAAGCATTCAGTATTTGCCTGGTTAATGATAAACTGTAACAGTAGAGATTTAAGACTCTTACCTAGAGAGTTCAAAGTAATTGGTGTAAAATTTCCTTCATTTGAAAACATCACCAAAAAACCCTTTAAAAAATGAGTAAGACTTAATATAGCATGAAAATTAATGCATGTGAAACATACATAAGCCTAACTTAAGGAGGGGTCAGCCTTTAAGTGGTTTTAGAAGGAGAGAGTTTAAGGTTGCTTTTCCTCTGTTCTGTGACTGCAGTCTGATTTGCAGCCTTTTCATTTAACACTGTTTTCCAGTACACAATCTTGCATAAAATTGAGACTTTTCTTTTGAAAACTAATTATAGTTCTTCAATAAAAGTGTTTTAACCAACTGATAGTATGTCCTGCATGGATGAGGTGATTGCCAGAGTTACACACATGGTGTTCATTCTTCCCTGTTACTATCAAGTTCTTTTAGTCCAGTCACGGAACATTTCTAAAGGGAATACTTTAATGATAGAGGTTAGACTCTGGAGAGTGCTGTGCAAAACACCTGCAGGTTGAGCTACCAGTTAGTGCACTGTTGCGTATTTTAGGCAATGAATTGGGCTCAGAGTGTGAGTAGTTAACGTGGGCTGGAATGTAAATAATAAAGGAACTTGAGTAGTGGATGGAGTATTTCCTGCAAGCTGTTCCTTACGGCTGTGCTCTCGGAAATCCTGTTGTTCTGGGGTTTGGGTGGTGGTTTTCCTTAAACAACAAGTCTTTAAATTAGTGGATCTGAAAATACTCCTTATGCTAAATTTCATCATACCTAAATATAAATGTAATTTTCTGTACAGTACGATTTTGAAAGTTTAAATTTTAGGAGTCTGTGCTTTTGCGTGCTATTTTTGCTGAAAGTGAAANGCCCCCGCCGCTCCCGGCCGGCCGGCCGGAAGCTCCCGCCTCCCGGGCGAAGGCCGCCGGGCCGCGCAGGTGAGGCCGCCGGTGCGCCGCAGGTGTTGGGCGGCTGCTCCCGGGCAAGTGGGCGCTCTCCGCCCGGCTCGTCCTTCTCCGGTGCCGGCTGCCCTTAGAACCCCGCGGCAGTCCTCTCCCGTCGGGTGAGCGAGGGGGGTCGGGAGCGCCCGGGCCCGGGCTGAGCGCCGGCCATGTCGCGGAGCNTTTTTTTTTTTTTGATAGATGAAAACACAATCCTCTTTTCCAGAAAAGAAGGTAGGGAATAGGAATTTATTTTTCTGTTTATTGGTAATTCTAAATGGTTATTCTTTTCCTTGTGACTATTTTATGTATTTATTTGTTCATTTGACCTCGAAGAGATTAGGTTTAGTTTTTTAAGTTAGTTTGGACAGCAGTCTACTGCCTGGAAGATTCAAAAGGAGCTTGTAAAGAACTTACTCCTAGTTAGGCTAGGTTATAAAATCTATAAAACTGTAAAATAGCAGATGTGGTGGCTGCCCCTCCGCATGCTCTTACTCTTTTCTTTGAGGTGGCAAGTTCTGTAGCACTCATCACAGAGTTTGGCAGACGTAACTAAAACAGCAGGTCATCTGATGCATGATAGGTTTGAGACTCTCTTCCTGGCTGTGTGTCTAATTTGCAGGAGAGCCAGCAGAAGCACAGTGTAGGTGTCCTGTGAGTTGAGCTTTTTCCTTGGTCTCTGAGACTGCTCCGAAGACCCCCTTGCCAGTTTTAAAGCATCGGCAATGTTAGTGTTTCAGCCACACAAAGTGTCATTGCATACACTGCAAAGATTGTACAGGCCTTCCAGAGAAATTGTGATGTATTAATTTTGGTCTTAAATGTCTCGTGTTAGACACTGTGAATCTCTCTACCACTGTTTTCTCTGTTGATTAAGTACTGGATCAGTTTGTTTGTGTTCTAACAAGATTCCGCATGTTTTTATTTCTGGATCAAGGGATGAATTGTGCAATAGGAAAAGGGAGAAAAGGGAACTCCAAAGAACTGAATGATTCCAGTTCATTCACAAATTAAATGAATACTGAAGGAACATTCCTTACACTATTTTTTTAAGATATGCAAACAAATCCTTCCAAACCTCCAGAAGTATTTATCTGTACTGCTGTTAGGGCAAGCTGAAGAAAAATACTGTGTGAGAAGCATTACTGTAACTCATTAAACTGATTTTCTAATTACAATGAGAGTTGTAAGTAATAACTGTGATTTGCTTCTACTGCTGCTCAATACATGTATCTCCATCTTATCTAAAACTGATTTTATTAAGAACAAATTCTTTCTCTTATAAAAAAGTATGAAGGTGATGACGGACCAAGAGAAGAAGTCAGTTACAGGCAGCTCAAATCACTGGAAAGGAAGCCAGAGCTACTTAATGGTCATATACCTGCAGGCCACATTCCTAAACCTATAGTGATGCCAGACTACTTAGCGTAAGTGATTTGATTTTGATGGACCAACTTAGTGGAGGATACTTGAATAATGTTTTTCACTCTGCATTTCTCCTATATACAGCTGTGGTTTCTCTCCCATGCACGTGCTATGGGAACTCCTAATGTGTGTTAAGTTAATATTAAAAAGTAGAGAATGGGGCTGGTATCAGTGGCATAAGACCAGTAAACTATAAATAAGGAGTCTTAATTAAAAAAACAAACCCACACAAACCTCAAATATTGAAGCAGAATGTAATAATCTAACAAGTACATTAACTGCCAAAGGAACAGAAGACCACTATGTGGATATTAGAGGAAAAAACTAAAATACATGGGAAGTTGCCTTTTTAGGGTGTGAAATTTGATTACACTTACTCTTTCTAAGTGCTGAATTTGTAACATGCTGCCTTTTAAAGGGTAGGCCTTTCCAAGTCTGATATAAATCATAAATCTTATACTATTTGCTATGGACACAAATAGAAACAAGGGAGGTTTCACCTGAATATTAGGAAAATATTTTTCCCTGGGAGGGTTTGCACAGGTTTCCCAAAGACACTGAGTCTCCATGCTTGGAGGTATCAAAAGCTGTCTGGACACAGCCCTAGTCTAAGTGTTCCTAATTGTGCAGGAGGTCAGACCAGATAACCTCCAGACGTCTCTTACAGCCTCAACTACTGTGATTCTCTGATTTCAATGCTTTACAGACATGCAAATTCCGTCAGGTTATGACATTAGGAAAAAATACAGAAATATACTGTCAAGGTGAAGACGCTTAATGTTGTTATTAAAGTTATATCTCTAAAACTAATTCTTAAATTTTTTTTTTTCAGGAAATACCCTGTAATTCAAACAAATGAAATGAGAGACCGGTACAAAGCGGTATTCAATGATCAGTTTGCTGAGTATAAAGAACTGTCTATGGAAGTTCATGCTGTATTAAAAAAGTTTGATGAGCTGGATGCATTGCTGAAACAGCTTCCACACCATCCGGAAAGCATATATGTAAGTATCTGTGAAATCGGCTCATGGAAAATACTTGTATTAGGTGGTATTACACAGTTTCTGACTGTCTTCAGCTAGGGCACAATGTTTTCTAATGCTGGCTGTGACCTGGTGTGAGAGGAAGTTTCCCCATATGTTACATCATCTCTGGGCATTAATTAGGGATACCAGGTTCCAGTTAAGACGTGTACATCGTTTTCTGGGGGTTTTTGTTTCTTTGTTTTGTATTAGTAGCTTTTAAGTGAGTCACAATTGGTGTATTTTCATTAATTCTCAAATGCAAGATTTACATCCAAAATGTTGTAATGATCAAATGAGAATTCTGATGAGTATTTTGTAGAATTTACATATGGAGCACACTCAAAGTTTAAAAATCTGTGGTTTCTCATTAGGAACAGGAAAGGATATCAAAAGTTCTGCAAGAATACAAGAAGAAGAAAAATGTAAGTGGTTTTAGATTTACATTACTATTGAATCTAATGACTAGCAAAGAGTGTAAATAGCCAGTATTTCTGACACTAGGCAGATTTCAGTATCTCAGGGTACTGTACTGTACTCAGGTATCCGTAGTGCTTTGTATATTTTGTCTTCTAAAACTTTGGCAAAGTTAGGTTACAATCCATACACTCATGCCAACAAGCATTTTTGAGAATGATGATTCCAGTAGCCACATGTCAGAAAAAACCCCAAACCAAAACCCAAGAGTTGAGCGTTTCCATCCTCTGATAGTATGCTTCATCTCTTAACATTCTGCACTCAGAAGATCAGTTCCATTACATTCACTGACTGACACATTTAGCCAATGGATAAAAACAGAAAACATAGTCTTACCCTTGAAAAGAGGTTTTGTATTTTTTGAGGCATGGAATTTAGACACTCTCAAAAACTAATTTTCAGTGTAATCCAAGAGGTTTCTCTTTGTAATTTTTAAATGTAGGCAGCAAATGTGTATCTGTGTTTCATTAAGAACATTATGTATTACAAATGCAATTATTTTTCTCCATGGAATTCAGAGTTTGTGTCCATGTCAGTTAAACTTCATTACTTTTTTCAGGGGGGAAGGATTTATTGCACATACAACAAATACATGTATAAAATCTAAATTATGTTGTAGGTTGTCATTTATATTTGCAGATTTCTGTTTTAAAACAGCTCTATTTACCAAGTAACTACAGCATATAAAGGCAGAACATTTTCTTCTGGCCTTTCATGAAGGAAGGGGAAACAGGATATAAAAAAGGGCCAGGGGAAAAGAGTGTGGATTTTTTTGAGAATATTTATATATTGTCCTTTTAGTCAAGAACATAATCAATAATGGACTATTCTTGGAAGAGGCTGAAAGCCTAATACATTAATGTAAAGGTTTTTGTATTTTTGGCAGGATCCTGCATTTCTGGAGAAAAAGGATCGTTGTGAATATCTGAAGAATAAGCTTTCTCACATAAAACAACGGATTCAGGACTATGATAAAGTTATGAATTGGAATGTAGAAACTTAGCAATGCCTTGACTTCATGGATACTATTTTCTGTTTTTAAAATAGATACGTGTATTTTAAGCTATTTATTTACCCTTTGGACAGTACACTTATGGGGATTACGTAATCACTGTCATGCATTTGGATGCTGTACATTACTGATAGGTTTGTATACAGATCCAATTGTAATTGAAGTTATGAGATAAGTTAGGAAACCTCTGCTAACATTCTGCTTTCATTAGTGCAAATCCTGGCCTCTTAAGTATGAGTATTTTATCTGAAAATACTTTATTTGCAAACTTGCAAAGCCTATCAGCGAAAGGAGTTTCCAAATACCTTGTGGAAACTTGGCACAGAAATGCTGCTAACAATTTTGGATTTTATTTATATGTGACATCTTAACAATATCACAAAGAGCCGAGCTGTTCTTTCTGTGTGGGGTTTGGTGCACTGCCTAATTGTATTGAATAATGTGGGCAATTCAGAAGCTGGTTTAATAAGAATTTTTATATTGTATTTCCAAATGCTGTACATTATCCAGAAATCATGTTGAATTTTGCCTAACTTGAGAGAAAAATAGTTTCTCATTTAGGCAGCTGGGGGAGGGGGACTTGGGTTTGGTTTTTGTATTGCCCTCTTCAGAAATGATGCAACAAATCTATACTTGGCCTAAAAGGAATAGAGGTACAGGGGGAGACACATTAATGTTCCATTAGTGTTGCTGTAGGTCAGTGTGCTGTGCCTACCTTCTGGATCATGCTATTAGGGGTACATGTGTTTAAGGGCTTTACTCTTCATCAGCAAGTAACAGGACCTTTAGTCTATGCAGCAGCTGTTAGTGAACTTGGCATTCAGAGAGTAAGTATAGCAAAATGAATTCTCATTTAACATATAAATTGTTAGTATCCTCTTTAAGGTCAGGTAAAACGTATTAAAAGACATACTTTCCAGAGCATGTTTGCATAAATTCTGTATATATTTTTATATTTTCTTGGGGATAAGTTCATATGTGCAAGTATTTTCATAAGACAGTAAATTTTCTCTTTGCATCCTTTTTCATATCTTCATTTACTTTATTAACTTTTTTTTTATTTACTACAATTGTTAGAAGCATTAGTAGTTTTTGTACAGTTTTCTACGACTGCTATTTGTCTGTTCTGAAATATGTTTTTATAATATTAAAAAACCCCACCAGTGCAGCCATATTACTCTCTTGCTTAAAGATGTTTTGTTTGAAAAAGGTGCTCTGATTACAGTTACTGCAAATTTTTGTTAGTGATTTGGTTTTTTCTTTGAAAGAAAGTTTTTAACTTCTGCCTTAATTTAAAGGAACAACATCAGGAAAGCCATTTCCAGTTTAGTATGGTCATGGTAGTACTACCTCTGCTCTTCACTGCTGGAAATGTATTAACATACCTCACTCTGACCATTGTAGTAGCCCTTCTGGTTTTTCAGCCCTTATCATTCACACAGCAATCCTGATGGCCATGCAGCCACCTTCATATTTGTAAAATTGGCATTCCAGTTTTATCAGCCACTTAATTCCAAGGGCTTCAGTGGATGAAGTAAATAGCACAAGATGCCATGGGAACACTAAGAGAACTTGAAAATTTGGCACATCTTCATTTCAAAGCCTTCAGTCTCATCTACCTGGAAGGTGCCTCAGTATTTTCATCATTCTGAGAACAGGTGACAGCCAGTGCTATGCCTTGTTCTCTTTCTTTTCAGTGCCTTTCTCTCTAGTTCTGGTTTGTATTCATTTCAGAGGAGAAACCTCTCTTCCTTATAAAGGAGGTGGGCCAATTTTTTATCCTTGTTGTGCTGAATATTTGTTAAATTGTTCTTTGTAAGAGAAGTACTTGTCCAAATCTCCGCAATCTAAATAAATGACCTCTCACTGTACACCCAGGTTTCTTGTTTTTTCTCAGTGAGAGTTCTGGGCATTGCGTCAATAACAGAAGAAGATTAGCACAAGTTTGAGGATCAACTGGTGTTGATAAAGTGTTAAAACAATAACAAGACTGATGTCTTCTTTGGAAGATTCACAGTCTGCACACTTAATAGGTCTTCTTTCTGTAGGACAGTGGGATCCAGCTCCAGGTTCCTTTTGACAGTGGTCTGAGTTTCAGTCTTTGAGAAACTGGCACCTGGTTCTTCAGACAGTGTCTGCATAGCCTGTGGAGAACCATTGTGCTGCTTCTTTCCTGCCAAGTTTCCAGCAGATGGATTGGGAAATGTGTCTGTGCCTGGAACGAGGAGATTTAAGTGGCAACATCTGTATGTGGATTCTTGTGTTTCCCAGCAAGGTGCCATAGGTGTGGTCAAGTAGATTTTTCAAATGTTGGGAAGAGAAGCTGGGAGAGAAATACTCCCTCCTGCCTGCCTTTTGGGTTCCAAACAGGATTGGTGTAGGGCCCGACAGAAGTACGCTACCATCCTGAGGTATGCAGGCCATCCTAAGGCTGCAGCAATGTGTTGCAATCATTACAGTAAATTACTTGCTCAGTCCTGTGTCTGTTACAGGCCTCAGGGCTGCTCAAGCACTTCTGGTGTGTACAATCTGTGCATTTGTTTTGCTCTAACCTACCAATGGACAACTGAAAAGGGTCTTGTCTACAATGCTACACACATGCTGGAGAAAGACTGTTAGTCTAAGATTACTCTAACATGCTCATCTCTCAGAGAAATTGAGATTAATGAAATAAGAATAAATGACTAGAAGCTGAAGCCATTTGGAGCAAGGCAGAAATTAGGAGGAAAGTGATTGAGGGAGAATCCCTCAATCTGAGTTACAATATGAACTGTCAAGGAAAGTGGCCTCTTGATACTCTTAAAGAATAGAAGGCATACTCCAGACAAAACTGAAGTTTTTAGATGATTATCACCTCAGTCTCTCTGTGCAGTCCCTCTAGGCTCAGCTCTGAATCTACACTTTTGCATGTATGTGTATACAATGTGCTGTGTGGTGTTACCCATGTGACTGGGGTTTTGCAGAAGGTAGTTAACACATAAATGAATCACCAAGGAATATTGCCTTACGTCAGCGAGCTTGCTTTTAATTACAGCCTGTCCTCAAACTCTGAGTCTATACAACACGAAGTTTTATCCTTCAGTCTTTCTCTTGGAAAACACTTGCCTGACTTCACAGATCTACAAATCGAGATGCTCAAGATTCTTAGCATTTCTACAAATATTATAGTTTCTAAATGGATTTGTGTTTCTTCGTATCTTTTTAAGCATTTGAGTATCCTAGATCAAAACAACTGTGGCAAGATTGGCATACTTGTTACTAAACTGTACATTTTTTCAGGCCAGATAAAGCAGTGACTAACAAACATACCCAAAATTGTCTTGCACCATAGCCTGACCAGCTTTCATGACAGCATATTTACTACAAATGCTCATGGCAATGAAAAACCTAATTGCTTTGAAATAGTAAAATAAGGTATCTAGTATGTTATTTATTAATTTCAAAATCATGGTGGGATTTAAAGCACTTGCACAATCAAGTTTTACAAAATTACTGTATATCCTGTGTTCCAGTCCAGCACTGAAATTCTTGGTCTTGAGAATAAAAAATACTCCTGTTCTGAAAGAAGTCTTTTATTCAAACTGCTAGCTTATATGACACTTCATTTCAGTGTTTTATAGACTGGACTTTCTACTTCTAAAGCAAAGATGTTCTAATGGGAACTACAACTCTCAGTTCCAAGAAGCAAATCCCGACTTTTCAAAGAATTCCTCTTTTCCTGTCTTCAGATGCTTTCCTTCAAAAGAAATAATTGGTTTTTCCCAGATATGGTTTAATGGAAAGCTAATTAATTTCTGCTCTCCGTTATAATTATACATTCCTCTGATAAATGCAATAAGTGGAAGGGTACAGAAGTGGTTAGTTTTGCCCCACTTCTGTTCCAAGAATTGTTACTAGTGTTTACATGTTTTCTTCCTCATGTGTTGTTTTACTTGGGTGCAGAGTGAGACTCCTTAGAAACGGATGTTCAGTAACTTTCCTGTAATTGAAGAGGTGAAGCCCAGTCTTGGCATAATTCCACTGTATCCAATAAAGTTTTAATCGCTCTGCAGAGCAATCGGCAATTAGCTCAGCTAGCTCTGAGCTAATCCTCTCTGTGGTGCTTATGAATGGGAACTCTTGGTGACATGAAATGAATACTCATTTTAGGTAGATGGAAATACTTATTTTAGGTAGATGGAAAACATGATTACTTTACATCAAAATACCTGAAACTTCTTGCTTTTGCAGGCGGGGTGATAGATGGCTGCCTTCATTAGACGGGAGAGCGTAATCATGTTAAAATCCAGTGCTTTTTCCAGGCTCCTGCGTTCTTCTATTAATTACTGAAACTGCTTCGGTTAATTGCCGAAGTGCCGCCGAGACCCAGGCAGTGCCATGAGCCTGGCGGCTGTGCCCGGAGACATGAGCGCGGGGGCTCCTCACCGCGACGCTGCCTGGGGCTCCGAGCGCGGTCTCCGTGAGGCGTCTTCCCTCGGCGCTCGGTCCTCTCCGGGACCGCACTTGGAGGATTTCCGTGATGTTGTGGAAAACACAGCGGAACCTTCCCGGAACGGTCTCTCCGCGGCCCGGGCGGCGGCCGGGGCGCTTTGGCGGCGCACCGAGGCGGAAGAGGGCGGAAGCCAACGTGTCCGGGACGACAGGGCCTGGCGGCGGCCGCGCACCGGGGCTTCTCTCCGTGTCCTGCGGTTCTACTCAGCCTTCCTCGGCTCTCCTTAGCTGCCCCTAGCCCCTCTCGGCCTTTCTCACCCCCCTCAGTGTCCCTCGGCTCCTCTCTGAGACCCCCTCTCAACCCCGTCTTCTTCTCGCAGCCCCCCTCGTCAGCCTGAACCCTCTCATCTCTCCTGAGCTCCCCTGATATTCCCTCAGCGCCCCGCATCTCCCCTGGTCTCCGCTCAGCCCCCCACAGCCGCCGCAGAGATGGATGACGAACCCGAGCGGACCAAGCGCTGGGAAGGAGGCTACGAAAGAACATGGTATGCCCTTCCCTCGTCACCTTTCTCTCCTTTCTGGCGAAAGAGGAGGGAAAATCTCCTCTCTGCCCACTCTAACACTCTGTTTTGCGTAGGGAAATTCTTAAGGAGGACGAGTCCGGGTCGTTGAAAGCAACCATCGAGGACATTCTCTTCAAGGCAAAGAGGAAAAGGTACTTGGTGTGGCCACGAGCCTGCTAATAGGACTGACTTGGTCAGTTACAAGGGCTTGATCATCCTGAAACTGGGTCACGTGGCATTAAGCATTAATAAATTAATTAAGAATAAAGCATGCGTGCAAGATGTTTTTATGTCCTTTCTCCTTCAGAGGAGCAGGTGCTTGCCAGAAAAAACAGTGAAAAATTAATTTTTGTCTTTAAAGACTGAATGTGTACAGGCTGCGTATCCCATGTGTATGCAAGCTACAGGTCTTGGTCTGATGAAACAGTGCAGAGCACTGCAATTGTAATCTGCACAGCTTAGAGAAAATTTCTATAATTTTTTTTAATAGACAAAATCAGAGAATCACGGGATAGTTTGGGTTGGAAGGGACCTTAAAGATCATCTCACTCCAACCTGTCATGAGCAGGGACACCTTTCATTGGATCAGATTGATCAGAGCCCCATCCAACCTGGCCTTGAATTCTCCCAGGGATGAGGCATCCACAGTTTCTCGGGGCAACCTGCTCCAGTGCCCCACCACCCTCATGGTAAAAACATGTTTATCTTTAATCTAAATTGATCCTCTTTTAGTTAAAAACATTGCCCCTTGTCCTATCACAACAGAATCTAGCTTCTGGTATCATGGCTACAGATTTCTGTTCCAAATTTCAGAACAATTGCTAGAAAAAATCCTAAGTTTTGCTTTATTTCAAGTCATGTTAGAACTTGATTTGTCAAATTTGGATAAAATTTTAAAGCTTCATTAAAACTGGTAGTAAGAAATAGTTCTTATTTGTTTTCTGAGAGTTGTGAAATCTGTGATTGAGTTGTGGGGTTTTTCAGCGTGAATAAGTGCAGTTTCTTGCTTCTAAATTTTTGCCAGAAGTCTAGTATTGGATTTGTTTGGACTTTTGTTTTAGGAGTCATTCAGTCATTTGAATTTGACTTAAATCCTTTTGTGTTTTGGTAGACTCTATGAACACCATGGACAAGTTCGGCTTGGAATGGTATGTTAATACCCTAACCCTCTTCTGTCCTTAGTCCAAAACTACATGGCTAGAGGTGGTGTTCCATATCTGAAATACACTTCTACTGGCCTAACATACTTCATACCAAACCTTGCGGTTCCACCATTTTTTATTATTTATTTTTAAACATTCTGTGTTCGTTGGCAGTGTGGATGTGAAGGATGTCTATTCAGGGTTGGAGGTTTGACACACAGGGTGTGTTTGGCAGCAGAAGTCAAAACGTATGTGCTCACACTGTCCATTTCTCTTCATGTGAAAAATGGACATAATGGAGATGAGTTGCAAATAACTGCATTGCTTTGTACAACACTAAACTCTTCAGATGAAGACGTGAATGTTCAAACTATGCATGTTTTGTAGCTTATCAAGAGGAGAAGAGCAGTGTGCAATTTTCAAGAGAGGGTTTTTCCTCATTTTAAGAGAAAAGTGGAAGAATGCCTTACTTTTCAGTTGCTGTTAATTGCACCACTCAATCTACTGAATTTTCCCCATTAGAGGGAGGAAGTAGTAGCTTTTTAAAGTAAATGGAATAATGAATTAATTTCAATATGTATTCTGTGAGTGATTTTCATATATGGTATAAATGCAGATGCGTCACCTTTATGTGGTTGTTGATGGATCAAGAACAATGGAGGACCAAGACTTAAAACCGAACAGACTAACTTGCACTCTGAAGGTATTCCTGCACTCAAAAGTTTTTTCTACTGAGCCACCATTTCTGTAAACTTGCTGCATTTTGCATTTCAAAGAATTGCAGTCTCCTGCATGTGCATAGCCTCATCTCTTATCCCTGCATTTGTCTCCTTGCTTCTGTTCCTAGTCTGTCACTTTCCTGTTTTTTGAATCGTAAAATCTGTGTGGCATTATTTTGCCTGCACATGTACTTCTGTACAGTTAAAACACTTTGTATGGGCATATTATGGGAAGACACATCTGGAATCTCTGTGGAAATTAAATGTTGCCCATAATAAGGAGATGACGTTTTCATTACACATCCAGAATTGGTTTATATTTTTTTCTTACAGTGGAGGTTTTTTATGAGTTCTTATTTGAAAGGATGCTAGATGAGAGTTGAACTGGATTGCTGTTTCAGATTGTGGAGGACTTGAACTGTGTACATCATGTTCTGTATGGTCTTCTCCAACAACACTAAAGCAAGAAATCCTGAATTTTGATGGTTTTGTACAGATTAATGCTTTTTGGTGTATTGAAAACCTCCGTTTGAATGAGCAGAAATCTAGAACTTCAACATAAAACGTGATTAAAATAAGGGGAGGTGTAGTTTCTGAAATCTGCATTTCATTGGTTACATGGGATGAAGGGGGAGAGATAAGGTGAAAGAAGAATGGAAGGGAAAGGCTCATTTCCCCTTTTTGTGTTACCCAGCTACTTTGTTTTGCTTTTTAGTGATGCTAGATAGTTTGCATCTGCTTAACGCATATGTAATAAAAGTATAATTAGTTTTTAACTGTCTTAACTTTTCTTTGTAGTTACTGGAATATTTTGTTGAAGAGTACTTTGACCAGAATCCTATTAGTCAGGTATGTACAAGAAACAAATAACAGAAAACCATTTCAGAAGGTTGTTTTGGTTATAACACTTCCCAGTAAACTGTCTTCAATTTATGTGTACCTTCCCATTCTTTATTCATCAGTTTATTGAAATTCTTGTTTCTGTCTGTTTCTGCCTGGCATTTAGAATTTTAGAAGATTTCTTTTTGTACCTTTTGGCAATAGTAATGAAAATACAGGAGTGTTTGTAAACTGATGCATCATGTTGTGCTGCTGTTGTTACACTTGAAGTAAAACTTGTATAGACTTGTATGGTTAAATAATTCTGATCCATGAAGATGTAAAAAAATATAGTAAAATTCTAAATAAACTCATAGTAAAACTTTCTGATAAAAGTTTTGTCCTTTTTTTCCCCTTTTTCAGATTGGCCTAATTGTAACCAAGAGTAAAAGAGCAGAAAAAATGACAGAACTCTCAGGTAGGGAAGTAGTAGTCTTTTCTTAAATTGCAGATGTTTTTATCCTTTTCATTGGTGTTATAAGTTCTGCCTGATACACTGCTGAAAATGAAGTTATGTTATCATAATTAGTTTTAATTTAAAAGATAAATTATTGCAAGTTGTCTGAAACCATAATTTGTGTTTTAATCTGCTTTGATCCAGAATTGTCATTGTGTGCTTGTTTGTGATCAAGTCTCAACCAGAATGCAACTCAGATATGTTCTGTTTCCCCTACAGTTAATTTTCTACCCTATTTGTTAATTTTGTGTGTTACGACATCTGTGTTTTTTGTGAGATCTGATCAGATGTTAAGAAGTCAAGGTTGGTTTGGTTCCTGCCTGCTGTTACTCTGGTCTCTGTGGCTTCAGCAGGTTTCATTGAGAAAATTGAGGATCAATTAATCTTTGAACCACACCTTGAGGATAACAGAGGAAACAAAATTCTTTTTCTGTTTGTGAGAGACATCGCACTCATATTGAGTGCTTAATGATACCAAACAGTGATTTTTTTCTTTTTGGGTTC
>VYZR01011836.1:16551-27848 GCA_013400675.1 Oxylabes madagascariensis | reverse complement strand
GCAGCCCACAGAGCTTTTCTTCTTTTTCCCCCTTCTGAAGGAAAAAAAAAAAAAAAAAAGAGTAGTTAAGTGACAGGAGAGTGTGGAGAAGTTGCCATGGCAGTCTAGCAGGAGTGGAGACAGACCAGGGAGTCGTGGAGAAGAGCTGGGACTGTTGTCCCAGAATGAAGGCATGAGACAGGTTTGTAAGAAACCAGGTTTGCTTAATTATCTTGAATTATGTAAGTGTGCATAGGTGCTATGCATTTCACTGGAGCTGGATACCTGAATATGGTAAAAAGTCTCCTACTCTTGTTTAAGATACTTTGGATGTAAGTTGGTGGTTTCAGTCATTTTTGTGGGAATATTTGACTTTTTAGTAGATGCTTTTCTTGAGACTGTCACATATCATTGGGCTGTGTTGTCATAGAATTATAGGAGAATTATTTAGAGACTTAACTGTGTGTGCATTATTACTGCAATAAAAGATGAGTACAAATGATGGACCAGCTGAAACATCCAGACTTTCTCACTATTAGCTACATTTTTTACTTCTGGATGGTATTTTGCCTTTGTTGTTGTTGATGTTGTTGTTGTTGTTGTTGTTGGTTTTCTACTGCTACATAGAGAGTCCTAGAATGGTTAGAGTTGGAAAGGACTTTAAAGATCACCCAGTTCCAACCCCCTGTAATAAGCAGGGAACCTTCCACTGTCCCAGGTTGCTCAGAGCCCCATCCAGCCTGGCCTCAGACACTTCCAGGGATGGGGCAGCCACAGCTTCTCTGGGCAACCTGTGCTAGGGCCTCACCACCCTCACAGGGAACAATTTCTTCCTAATATCTAATCTAAACCTCTTTCAGCATTGTAAATAAGCACTGAATGTTGATTGGGTTTTGATAAATTTAAGAGATTGAGCATGTTTAAGTGATGCAAAAATGAATATTTTGTCTTAAATATTTTTGGAGCTGTTGTCTTCATTTTTTCAGCTCTTTAATGTGACAGTTAATAGCAGCAATTAATTAATGTGGCAAATAATATTACAAGATTTCATTATGGAGTCTCACTTCTGATGTGCTGTTTTCATCCTGGCTCTTCAGTCAGTACAGTAAGAATTTTTTCAAGTGATTTTTTTCCGTCAGAGCTGTAGTAGACAGCTGACTCAAAAACTTGAACATTCTGAGTTTTGTCTCATGGGAACAATTGAGATAAAATAATTTGTTCAACTTTGAACAATGTTGGACTCCTTTTTTTAATCTAGATATTAAAAATCCTTGGAAGAGGTAGGATTATTTTAAAACTATTAATGGATTTTTTTCCATTTGTTTTTTTAAGAGAAAGGGGTCATAGATCTAAATGCTGAGTTCTTCCAGAATTTGTTTTAATTGGATCAGATTTGTCAACAGTAAAAATAAAAAAAATTGTCTCCCAGAAGATGTGCATATGATAGACTAAATGTCATAATGATGTGAACAAATGAGATGTAACATGCACGGAAAATATATGTTTTCCATTAAATTTCCATAGAAATGATTGAAAATGTCTTGGGAATTATTTAAGCAATTGACAATATTGTTTAAAAAGGTACCTCTGGGCACACTGAGTACAGTCTTTTGTCGTTCATTAGCAATGTATTTAATGAGGGTTTTTTTAAGTGATAGATAGTTAAGGTAACAGACAAGTGACAGATTGTTTGTCTTTAATGATTTCCCTATTTCAGGCCCATTACAAAGCAATTAGAAATCTGACAGCATTTTTACTCTGCATTACTGATCATCTAAAGTGATGAGAAATGAGAGGTGATGAATATTAATTGTATATTTTCATATAATTATCATAAATTATTACCTTGTCTAGTGCGCTGCAGGTGGAGTAAAATCAATGGATGAAAATGGATGAAAATTCAGTCAAATATGATAATTTGAAAGATTTCATGACTTAGTTTTTGTCTTTAAAGTATAGTGCCAATCAGTCTAAATCAGGCATGCATTAACTGAGGGAAATACAAAGATACTCTTACCTTTCCTTGCTTTGCTAGCACTGAGCAGGGTGGCTTTTACTCCTGTGCCCTGTGACAAATTATTTACCTCTGTTTTTTAGCCTGACAAATTTACCCTGGATTTTACCTATTCCTCTCCAACTTTTTGCCATAAATATTTACACATTGTTTGAGCTTTGGAATATGCAACTCTTATAATTTATATCACTTAATTTTATAATGCATCTCCTTAATTTACGGTTAGTGGAAAAACTGTAAAAACAGATCACAGATTCTCCAAATCAGGTATCTAGGCAGTGTGGCCAGTGTTGGTGTTTTTCCTGAAAAAATTTGGTTGAGATGAGTTATTCAATATCACTTTAGTCTTCTAAGACAAAGACAAGAATGATATACCGTTTATCTGGGATGGCAGGCCTTACCCATGAGAAAATTCTTTTTTTTTCCTCATTTCCCTGCACGTTCTGGCTCAGAGAAGTAAGCAAAATGGATGAACCATAAAAAAGTAATTATTATGCTGCTAAGTCTATCAGAGTTCATGTATTTGAAGTTAAATGAAAACTGCAAGTGTAAGTCTGTATTTTCATCTTGATTTTCAATGCTTGACTTTGCAAACTGGATAGTTTTAACAAATTGCATTAGAAAATTCACTTTATTATCAAATTTTATCTTCCAATGTTAGTAAGAAAGAATAAGGTTGGAGTGTTTTCTCGCGGTGGAAAACTTCACAACTGTCTCCTGTATTAATGTGGTTTCTTCTATGAGCACAAAGCCAGGGTTAAACATGTACTTAGCTTTCTATCTCTGGTAGTGACCAGTGGTGGAATGAAAGGGTAACAAAAACAGCAATAGTGTAGAGAAAATCTCCAGGTGTTAAATTCTCCAAAATGGTTTTTTTTTCATATATGGAATAAATTCTGTCCTAGCCGAACAATCTGTATTTACCAGCACACTATTTTTTGAAAATGAGCATCTCATTCATCAGTAAGCTACCATTACTTGGCCATATTTTGTCAGTATGGCATTTTCTAATCCCCATTTTCATCATCATGGGATTTCCTTTAGGATATTCTCATGCTATAAAAGGCTTCATTCGCATCCTGAGTGCTTGTTGATGGAAAAGGTAGCACATTTAGACTGGTACCACCATGCCCTTCCTGCTGAGGCCTCATGGTCACCATAAGGGATCTTATTTATTCTGTCTGAAGTCAAGGTCCAACTCTTCAAGTTTAGATTTTGCATACATAAGAATCAATTTGGTTTTTTTCCCAGCTCTATGCCAGTACACGCTGTAGTAACTGTTTTCAGATTTTGTAATTTCAATCCTGGTTTTGTCATGTAGGCTCAGTAGAATTCATTAACAACGTATTCCATCATGCTCTGTGAGACTAAGAAACTCTGTGAGACCCATTGTTCTCAATATCCTTCTGCACCTCTGAAAGCAAAGAGTACCATTTTCCTTT
Source organism: Oxylabes madagascariensis (assembly GCA_013400675.1). Classification (NCBI taxonomy): domain Eukaryota; kingdom Metazoa; phylum Chordata; class Aves; order Passeriformes; family Timaliidae; genus Oxylabes; species Oxylabes madagascariensis. The sequence continues at coordinate 24,413 of VYZR01011836.1, read as the reverse complement.
CCTTTTTTCATGTCTGTTGTAAAACACAGAACAGTTTTAATATCCATCCACTCTCTCAGTAATGCATTACTGTTATGCCTGTATTGCACATGGGTTTTTCAAACAAAAGGACCTGTTTTCTTCTTCTCCCTCTTGTGCATACATTCACATTCTGCGCAGTCACATGCTGTTAACCATGTGTACAGAGACACATGTTGTGTCATAGTTCTCCTTTTTTAAAATTCCTGTGGTGAAAAGACTGAATAAGACTCATTTTTGGGTACACCTTGATCTTTATTCTGATGTATTTAAACCAAATATTCAGATGTTTGAATACCCTTAGCAGAAATGAGTCTGTTTAATGTCACTTTTTTTACTTGCTAATGCAAAGTGCAATATACATAAAGGCAAGGAAGCAGCAACTGTGGTGTACTTAAAGCTTGCAAACATAATAGATTGACAGCATTTCACAGTTTATGTTAAAGCCAGCTTCTTGAGAAAGGTAATTATAAAATGAAATATTTAATTCTGATATTTAGATTATTAATTTTATTTTAATTGGCACTTTCCAATATAATTGGATGTGTTTCCACATGTTTGTTGAAGAAAAGTGCTGGCTAATTGGCTTTTTGCTTATTTTCTTTAAAGGTACAATTTATAATTTATCATACTTTTGATTAACATATTTCTGTTGTGTGAATTCTTTTAAAGACTAAAGTATTTTCCAAGCAAGACAACAAGTAGTAAAGTCGTTTTAGTATTGCAAGGAAGAATATACCTACTGTACCTCAAAACCATTTCTTTAAATATTCCTATATTGCATATATTTTTCAGTTTTACCTCAAGGAAAACTTTTGTCTCCTCAGTTTGAACTGAAAGGTGTAGCTTGAAGATACATCTGTGCTGATCCAAGGGCCAGTTGACACTGAAAGTGGAAAAATTCTACTTGCTGCCTTTGCATCAGCACCACCTTCCATGTGATCACACAGTGAAATAGTTCATGAAGACAGAGGGGCAAAAATCTAATTCTGCCAAAAAATTGATAATTTTCTAGTAATTTAGCTCCACTTAATGGATTTGTCATGTGTCAGTGTCAGCACAGAGAAGATGGCTGGAGAACTTGTCTAGGACAAGGGGAAGAGATGGTAGAGGGGAACAAGCCCTGCCTGTTTGGATGTCACTTAGCCATTAGATCACATTACTTCTTTATCAAATTGGATGCTTATCTAGGCTGCGTAAAGTTCATAAAAGTAAGCACAGGATAAAAAAAGCTTCTTTAAGATAATGAGTATCACCAATGTATGTTTAAGTGTTAAGATATATAAAGGAGGAATAGTCAGGCATATTAAAGATATCAAGCCAGTCAAATGGAAATAAATGTTACTGAATAAAATTTGCATTTCTATCTGATTTTTGCAACTGATACTGATATTATCTAATATTAAAATTATCTTTCAGCAGTACAGTTCGTTTTCCTTTTGGCTCAGAATTACTCTGTTCTGCTTTACTCCTTTATTATTACCTTAATGTTGATTGGTAGGGGGAACGTTTTCCGTTGATACTTCAGGGAAGTTCAGGGCTAGTTGTGTTAGACACTGTACAGAAATATCATTAACAAAATTCTGCCAGCAAAAAGCCCGAGTCAATCAAGTGACCAATCTGAGTCAATCAGTTATAGGTAAAATACTAGATTCTATGTATGTCCAACAGCCAGTGTCATAGATTTATGTAAATTCTGAGCTGGACTGAGGCAATTTATCTGAAGGTCTAGTGCAAACTTATTTTCCCCTAAATTACACAGAGAAAAAAGAACCCTTCCTATAAAAAGAAATAAAATACTTACAAATCTGATTTCTTAGTAATGTCTTGGTAGAAGCAACAGCAGCTGTGTTTCAATTTCAATATGGGTAGAGGAGATGGAGGGCAGCAGGGAGAAGACAAGAAGAGAAGAGATGGATTTATTGAAAATTTGTATGACTTGATTTTGATATTTCTGATTTCATTGTATAGATAATTGTACATATAATCAGATTAATCTCAATCCACAAAAAGTGTAATTGCTCTACTTATAGCTTCCAGATTTCCCATTCAGTTTCTAATTTTGCTGCTCCAGAAAAGAGAAATACGCAAAATATAGAGAAATTCCAAACAAAACTGTCTGAATCTCTGCATGTTCTCAAAAGCTGTAGAGAAAACAATGATACAAGATTAGGACATTTTTTAAAATCACTATTTGATCATCAACCTTAACAATTAACAAAAAGCTTGTGCTTTCATTTTATGGCAAACAACAGAAGTCTAATAAGCGCTCAGGAAAAATGCCATATGGCGTGTGCATCATCACAAAAAAAGCAATGAGCTCTAAACTTTGCAAATGTCTTTGTGCCACATGAATGCACAGCCTGTATTAGCAAAAAAAGTATGAGTAAAGTCATGGGAACTTTTCACTCCTGTCATTTGTCAAAGATGTTTAATTTGCTGCTGTGTGATAAATTGTAAAAATATAATCGAGTAAATATTTTGTTAGCATCAGTCTCAGAATAAGTATGAAGTGATGTATAACATTTAATATAATTTTATACTTTCTCTGTTTGATGTACCTTCAGTTTCATTCAAGTTAAAGGAAAAATAACTCAAACCCCTGCAGATATGCTGATTTTCAACTTTCGTCTTTATTTAAAATTTTAACTCTGAAAAGTGCAAATCCTTCATTCCAGATCCATCTGCAGCTGAGTTAGTGGTCCTGGAATCTAAAACAATTTTGTTTTCTCACATTTCTTTATCTCTAGATACCTGTTCTTCCTTTTTGGTCAAACAGCAAACTGTGCAGGAGCAGGGATGGGGCTGTGCCAGGGCAGATCCCGGGATGCAGGGCAGGAATGGGGCTGTGCCAGGGCAGATCCTGCAAGGGCAGAGCAGGGATGGGGCTGTGCCAGAGCAGATCCTGCAGAGGCAGAGCAGGATGGGGCTGCTCCCTTCTTCCCCTGCCTCCACCGAGGATCCTGGGAGCAGATGGCAGCCTTGCGCTCTAACTGTGCAAGTGTAAGTGGCACTTCTAACTTCTATAGCTTTTTTTTGGCCTCGTTACCTACCCAGCCAGTAAAACTGTGCTATGATACCTCACTTGTTGGTTTCATTGGGAGCATTATTTAGATCAAGGACGGGTATATTCTCATTTATTTGCCCTAATCTCTTTTCCGTAGTGTGGCAGCTTTGTTCCTCAGGCAAAGAAGTTTTTACCTGTTCCAGGCACTGAAAGAAGCTCCATTCCTGTAGCGCTTGGGTGGAGACAGAAGAGATTCATTGGGTGCTGTGGAGTTTCTTGGTTAATTAAGAAGAGATAGCAAATGATCTCAGATTATTGCGATAACCAAGAACTGTTCAAACATTTTTGTTCTGTGCTAAGCACCACTTGCCTCCCTGAGCAGTCTGGTCTCTTTTCCTTCCTTAAGCATGCTGGAGAAAAACTTTCATAGCCAGAGATCTGTGGGATGCCAAGGCTTCAGTGGAGAAGTGACAGAGAAAAGAGGAGCAGTTTCTTTGTATTCATCAACTCAGAGATGCAGGAGAAAATTTTCATTCAAGCTTTTGGCAAAATTCCCAATAAATGTAGTGGGACATGAGTTTTACAGACAGCCCGTACTTATTAGGTTATTACTCAGCATGGACTCCTTTAGAATGGATTGTAGTTTCATGATAGCCTGTAATTGGAAGAAAATTAGGAGAAAAGTGGAAGATCTAGTCATTTTTTTTTTTTAATAAAAGAAAAACAATAATCTCTTCTTTTCTACAGCTGTGTGAGTTGAGATCAGTTCAGCTTGTTGAAGAAGATGCTTCTTAAAATGATGCAGATTATGTGTGTAAAGCTGCCCTTTGTTGTATGAATTATTATGAAAGCAGTTTCCCAAACATTGAATTTGATAAACTATTAGGCTTTGGGGTTTAGTTATGTAAATAGTGTATTTCGTAGGTTTTTTGTATAATAAAATGAAATTTAGCATTTTTGCAAGTCTTACGATGATGCTAGTGCAGGCCTGTAGCAGAAAATGTTTCAGGACCATAATATATGAAACATCCTGTGCTCATCTATCAATATGAAAATATATTAATATGGTTATCTGGAGCACACATGCACGTAGTGCAACAATATTGTAAATGCAAATGCAGTTGACTGCTGGAGAAAAATAAAAATGTAAACAAATTATGGATAAATATAACATTTGCTTAATCCCTCCATCATAGCTAGGATCTGATATGGCCATTATTTTAATTTTTAATACCTTTGATAGATAAAAAAAATGCCTTTGCTGTTTGGACAGTGCTTACAAGAATAAAAAAAAAGGTAGATTGAAATAGGAGAACATTGAAATAAATCACTGTATCTTTTGAACAAGTACTGAACTAAAATAAAGCAAAGAATACATGCTTGTCAAATATGCAGTATAAATAAATAATTCAGGTGAAAATGGATGACTAGAAATAACAAAGGGACGACCAAATAATGAAGGGCTAAAGGGTGGTGGTTACATCTGATGTACTTCATTGTAGATCGTAAGTAATTGCTATCCATAAAAAATTCCATGGCTTCTGTATGAGAAAAAAAGACAATTTGACAGGCAACACTGGTAGTAAGTGACAGCAAGCACAAATCCTTGGCAACTGTCATTATCCTGCTGTTGGATTCACATCCCAAACTGTGGGATAACTTTGACCTGTACTGCTGTTACTGAACCACCGTCTGTTAAAGTAACTGGATTTTTAACTTAGCAAAGAAGAATATTAGTCAGGTGCAGATTTATGCCTCAGAAAATTGTATGGACCATTTATTTATTTTTGGCGTACTGTTGCTCTCTATTTAAAAAGAAATATGGAGACCTGCTTTAGTTAGACAACAATGAATAATGAGAAAATTGCACAAGAGGAGCAGAATAGAAATTTTGAATTTCAGAATGCAGAACTAACTGACAGTAGAAGTTCTTTCTGTAATAATTACAAAAATACCTCAATGTTTTGGCCATGTGTAAACCAAAGTTTAATTGCTTTTAGTATTCTGATACTTAGGAGTTACTTGAATATGAAAGGACAATGAGGGCTTGATCCCATCCAATTTCTTTCTTGCTTCCTCTTGATCTTTAATACTGTTCTTGGCACAGTTACACTTGTGCTGATTTGGATCTTCCAAAGACTGGATAAAATTGGATTGCTTGATCTTCATATGGTGAATATTACATCTAGACTTTTGTCTTGTGGTATAAAGTAATTTTGTGTCATTAATAGTAGCCACAAATTGAAAGTTGGAGGCTTTTATTCTCATTATTTTCAATGTTTTTATGCAAATAAAGCCTTTACTTCGAGCTTAAGAGATAATTCAATGTTCATTTTGCATGAGGAAGGCTAGCATAGCCCCGTGCTAGAGCAACATAGCTGAAATACCTGTACTTCACCATAATCCTGTCCTACAGCACTTTGTGCATTGCCCTTCTGATCCCAGCTTGTGCAAAGATTAATTGAGCCGAAATCTGAAATACTGTTTGCAGAAACAAGAATCAGGATGAAAGTATTAAAACAGTTTCATGAGGAATTTTGCAGCTTTAATTAAGATGTTGTAGCCTTTTCTGAACTTTGTACAGTAAATTAATACTAATTTAGAGTAGTTGAAAGACCAGAGCAAAAAGATAACATTTTAACTACATTTATCATATTTTTGTTTCGTGAAATGTTCCCCTCCCTTTGCAGAAAAACCTGTTAAAATATTGAAAGGAAGCAAAGCTCTAAACAACTTCTGTTTGCCCACAACATTTGCCTGCCATCAGCAATGGTATCAAGAAGGTCAAGACTTCAACATTGTTCTCCACATCAAGCAAAATCAGTTCAGAGCTGTGATGGAGCATCAGATGTACAGATAGCTACAAATCAAGCAGTACAGACAATTTCTCTCTTATATCACCATCTGAGAGAAACAGAGCTGAAAGTGCTCCCACAGGTCAACCAAGGTGATCAAAGCTCTCCTCTGTTGCTTTTAATCAAGAATGCTGCAATTCAGTCACCTTGTAATAATGATTCAGTTGATATTCTAATTTTTATTAAGATTTCTTGACCTAGAAATTTGTCAGAGTATATGGCTTTTAAAACCTTATTGATTCCAATCAAACATTCCTAGAAGAAAAAATTACAGTGAATCAGGCATCCCAGTCCACTTTACAAATTTTTAAGGCTTAACAATATATAGGTAATAGCCAACAAGCTGACCCCTCTGTAAAGAACAATGTGATTCTCCATAATTAATCCAAAATGAATTGATTCTGTCTGTCGGGGAAATTCAAGAGAGCAATTGGATTTTGCAATGTACCATAAAGGTGATTAAAGAAAATACAAGAGTGTACTATAATGTGCTTAACTTAGATGTCCTCATCAAAAGCTTTTTGTTGTTAATGTCTTCTGTTTTGAGGGAAGAAATTGTTGTAAACTGAGACAAAGCTTGATGATTAGAGTTATTATGGTATCCCTGTATCCCTTGATTTGTGACCTCAAATAGAATTCAAAGGGCTCTAATTTTTTATTTTGTATCTATTTTCTGAAAGGGCTTTTCCCAAAACCTTAAAGTCTTTGTAACTGCTGATTTTTTTTTAATAAGACTTGTATATTAATATAATGGTCCCCTGGTGTATGAAAGTAATTTCTAGTTCCTTTTCAAGGGGCCACATTCTGGCTTTCTTATTATATGTTTTAGTACTCAGCACTGAAGTAGCTATGTTGATTTAATAGCATGACTTTGGAAATTCTAAACAGAAGACAAAAAAATCTNAACAATAAGCCCCACTCTGCAGTCACTGTACAGGCATAATTGCTGTCAATTTGATTGAAATTTTGCCCGAGACAAGACTGTTACCCGTTCTTACTTTTTAAACTAGAAGCAATTATCTACATATTGAAATACTAAAAAGCTCTCTTTAACTAGGAGTTTTCTCAGAATCTAATTCTTTCCTATATTTATTTAAGCTGCTAAACTTTGAAAAATAAATGAGGTGATTTATTTTTTTGTGTTGTTCTTAAGACACTTCATAAAAAGGCTTCACAGCAAGTACTTTCCAGTATTTCAGAAGTTCCGAATAAACTCAGTTTGGGACAGGTTAAGTGTATTTTGTTTAGAAGAGTTCAATTTCTCTGTATTTTCTATATTTGCGATTTAGGTGCTGTGAAATACTTCTTACGCTGTAGGAATTTTAATGGCCATATTCTTAGATTGTCTTCTTACACCACTATAATAGAAGTTCCAAAAAAANCCTCTCGTTGAAGACTAGGAGAGAGACCATGTGTCGCAACTGTTCTTGCTGAAGTATGACATTTTGTTATAGATCTGCTTTCCTCTCCTTTTTTTGTTTCTTGTTAAAAATGGTCTTACTATTCTTATGTTCACTATATATGAATGTATTTATATTCAATAAAATATTCACTATTTTATTATGTTATTATTCAGAAGACATGATATAAGCATTTTAAAGTAGTATCATGATGTTTTTGAATTGATTATTAGTTTATTTAATTTTATTCNCTTCTTACACCACTATAATAGAAGTTCCAAAAAAAAGTTAAGAAATAATATTGGGGTGTTTCTTTCATATGCTAAACTGGATTTTCTTTTCTAACAAAACTAACTGTGGTCTCTGTTTCAAAACTCATGTCATATCCACAGGGCATTTGAAGTATCCAAAGTTATTAAATAGCAGCCAAATGTAATCAAAGTCACAGCTCAGAAAAAATGGCCCAAGAAAGTTTTCTTTGCTAAAGTTTCCATGTCCTTAACTAAGCCAGTAACCTCTAATACAAAACTTCTTGCATGCATAAAATTTCTCTGTAGCTTTTGCTTCAAACTCTAATGTAAA
>VYZR01011828.1:1771-31704 GCA_013400675.1 Oxylabes madagascariensis | reverse complement strand
TTTTTTTTTTTTTTTTTAAATTCACTATCACTCATGCTTGGAATAACTCTGGCTTCCTTGGAATAGCGTGGAAAATTCGGTTTTCTGGCTCTGGCTGGCAATCATAGGAGAACACATCTGGACAAACTCTTCAGATAAATACCCAGAGGCAAAAGAAAAGATACGGCATCTTTACCAGGATGGGCTGGTTTGGAGGAAAAAACCTGCCCACAAGTGCAGCTTCCATGCAATGCTGTGTTACCAATACCATCATGTATTTTGTTCTTCCTTTGCAATGTAAGTTTTTGCTTTGGGTCAATTTGAATTTAAAAAAAAAAAAAAGAAAAGAAAAGAAAAAAAAAAGAAAAAGAAAAAAGTTAAACCTGGTTAAAACCTATTTTGGGTTTATGTTCTGTTTATTTCTAATGTAATGTTTTAATAACATAATACCACTTTACACATTTTCTCTCAATGTTTGTCTGTCTCTTCTACCTCTGTTCCCTTCTCCGGGGTACATGATTCTGTAAGGCATTTGGGACTCCAAATGCCCCCACAAATGGGAGTTCAGATGTCTCATGAGTTGTAATGTGATTTTTTTACCAGTAAATGGGGACAAATCCCTCATAGAATAGTTTGGGGTGGAAGGGACCTTAAAGCTCATCCAGTGCCACCTCCTGCCATGGGCAGGGACACCTTCCACTGTCCCAGGTGGCTCCAAGCCCTGTCCAGCCTGGCCTTGGGCACTGCCAGGGATCCAGGGGCAGCCACAGCTTCTCTGGGCATCCTGTGCCAGGGCCTCAGCACCCTCACAGTAAAACAAAACTCGCTCTAGAGCTGGGCTTTGGAAGGGGGAACAAACTGGTCCTGAACTGGGAGTGGTTGGGTTTTCCCCGCTCAGATTCCGGCACAGCCACTTCGGGGTTTTCTGACAGGTTCACCTTTCCTCCTCAAGCTCATGCACTGACTGAGATACAAAAATGACCAAACAGAGGCTGCATTTTAGGGTCTATTTACTACTAATATAAAAGGAGGGGGGATGCATATGAATATTCCTGAAACACAAATAGAAACTGGAACATTGGGGTTCAGTCATGAGAAAAATGTACAACCAAAAGTTGCAGTAAGGGTTTGGGCTCTTAAAAATTTGGAGAGGAAGCAGACTAGATTTCAAGACATTACTACTAAAGGGTAGTAGGGGAAAAAAATGCTGTTTCCATGGCTCAGTAGCAAACTGCGCAAACATCACTGGGAGAACATTCACTGTACAACCAGCAGTTGTGTTTAGAGCTGCTGCTGCTGGTTTCTAACAGACTGGCCAGGCTTTGGCTGGACTTTACTGAATGCTGTGTTAAAGACTTTGTTCCTGTTTATGTATCATATTTCCTGTTTGAGTGTTCACTTGTGAAGTTTAAAACAATTAATGGCTAACGTTACTACTTGGGAAAACCTGATTTACAAGCTGTTGACAAATGATGTGTTTAGAATATACAATCTTTATATATATTGGTAGAAGTGGGTGATAGAGAAGTGTACTTATTTTATATGGCAAAACATGGGGGATTTTACGATAGTGAATAACAAAAAATTAGAATGTCTGAAAGAAAAATTATCAGAGCAAAGAACAGGCTCTGCTGTGTCTTTTCCCAGACAGGCTGGAGTGAAGCATTTAAATTCTCTTTGCTCAAGTCTCTCCCCTCTGCTTTGGTTGGGGCTACCACCACCTTAAAGGTTTTATCCTGTTTTTGGAAATTGGAATAGGCTAAAATGCCCTTTTTCCTTTATCACTGGCACACTGAGTCTCTGCTGTAGGATTCTACTCCTTGACTTGTTAGCCAAAGTAAAGCTCAGCATGTGATTTAATCCCAGGGCAATAAGAAACAAAGCAGGTATATCCACTGCTTTATGAAACCATGCTACCAGGAGTTCTTCAGGCAGTGCATTCCCCAGGGAACCACAACGTGCAGCTGGAACAGCAAAAATCTGGGACCGAAAGCTGCGCTGATTTTATTGGGAAGTCTCCAGCTGTCTAGTGAAGAAGTCAGAGCTCCAGCTGTTTCCTCCACATCTGGGCTCTCTAGTGCTGCCTGCTGCTGTTTGTGAAGCCCCAGGTAAGTTCTGAATGTGGTCATGTTTGCAAGAAGGACGTTTGACCATCTCCAGAGGTGCTTGTAAAGGGTCTGGAAGCATTTCTGAGCCTTCTCAGACCTGCAGGTTTCTCATGTGCTGGAGTTGGTGTACACTCAAAACAAGTGGGTTTGAGAGTGGTGGGTGCTACAGGGTCTGTATGTCCCTCACTTTTGATTTGATCTGTTGCAGGGGTTTTTGTTGAGGGTTTTTACAGACCCCTCAGCATCCATTAAATAGTCCTAAAAGGAGTGAGAAAGGTGAATGAAAAGCTTACAGGTAGTAGGTTATACAAGAATAAATGCTTTTAGATTAAAATGTAGGTCTGTAAGTAACTGATCTACAGCAAAACCATCTATTCTTTCTTAAAGATCACAAAATTGGCCACAACTCTTCTATTCTGACTTGCAAAAATAGAGTTTATTTGCAGTCTTAATAGACTCCAAATAGATCATCTCCTGTTCTGTCATGAGTAACTGGAAGTTAAAGGAAGTGTTCTACTAAATTCTGTCCTCATTTCTGACTTGGACCATTGTAACTCCACGGAAGGTGGTGGTTACTCAACATTTAATCTGGTGTGAAAGAGCAAATAATTGCTTTGGATGCTCAGCTTGCAGTCCTGCTCCTTGTTTTCTGGCCTAATGAGGAGAGTATTTTTGGAAGGTATTTGTGAAACACTTGGTGAAGGAGCACTAGAAGGGATTCTGTAGTTCAAACTAACTTTATAAGCAACCAGCAGACAATTTTATTTTTCTCCTGAAAACATTGCCTGTTTTACTAGAGTTACTTAAACTCTGATATCTAGTCCTGAGTTGGTGAGAAATTTCAGTTGATGTTCCATTCCATATCTTGAGAAACTTAACAGTTCTGCTTATTCTCTAATACAGCAGATTGAAGGAGATCTGCAATGAAATGCAAACTTACATTATTTTGAAGACTTAATTAATTTTGAAGCCATTAGAGATTAAATTTTATAGACATTAGCACAACAGCAGGTTCTTATGTTCTTTGCTGAGTGTGTGACTGCTTGTAGTCTGCATTCACGGTGTGTTCAAAATACAGAGTGGTGAGTTTGAACAGCATCTGTGGATACTGTGGATCTGGAACTGTCAGATCTGCCCTTGTCCATGGTAAGTCAAAGGTGATGCTGAAAAATGTTACTGTCTATATCTTGTCCACCTACAAGCCAATACACGTGGGATTTTTAGATTCTCATCTCTTCCTACCTGACTATAGCACTTGCATGGGGTAATAGAAATTTAGATTCAGCTTCATCTAATGCTTGATTTTCAAACCTCAGAGTATCTGACTGCAGGATGTGGGTTACTGAAAATGACTTCCAAGCTGTGTCTGTCTCGAGCAGCCCAATTTGAGATCCATCCCCTGGCTCTCTTGGATATTGCTCATCTCATAATGGGTTTTAATATAGCTGCTAGGAAGCAAAACCAAATAGTTTTTAGAGAGCAGTCAGTCTGAAAATAAAGTGCCCAGGATGTTTGGTAAGAGGATGAAGTTTAGATGTGTGTGGGATTGTGTGAGGGAGAGAGCAGAAAATGTGCCTTTTGATCTTACAGAAATGTTTGGTATGTGGGTTGTTGGGCTTAGAAGTTTGAACGTCCTTAATATAAAATAATCTGTGTGAATATTTGAGTCTGTTCCTTTTCAACTTTGTGTGAGTTATTTAATGGTTAGTGAGCCAGAAAAAAATCACTGTGTTTTCTGATGGTTCAGGCACCCTCCTGATGAGTGGAAGACTTGAATTAAAAGTTCCCACTTTGAACCAGGCAAAGCAATTAAGGATGGGGATTTGTACTCGCATTCCCACTTTTTAGTGCTGTGATTACAGGTTTGTTAAAATTGTGCCACAGAGAGAGAAAATAACAAAACTGTTACACAATCTTCAAAGCTGGCCTCAAAAGGTCGTTCAAAGCAGGTTCCCAACTGGATAGAGTCCAGTCCTGATGTCTCCTGCTCTTGTGAACAAATGACTGAAGCTCATGTGGCCTTTTTGTCCCTACTTACCTGTAATCCACCTGAGAAAATTAACCCAGGCCTCTTCTGGTTCCCTGAGCAGCTTACCTTGAGCTCTGGTGTGTTTGTGTTTGGGTGCCACGTCCGTGGAGGTGCTCAAAGCCAGGCTGGATTTCTTGGAGCAGCCTGGGATAGTGGAAGGTGTCCCTGCCCATGGCAGGGGTTGGAATGAGATGAACTCTCCAGTCCCTCCCAAGCCAAACCAGTCTGTGATTCTGTGGGCACCCAGCTCCTTCCAGCTCTTGTCTTTGGTCTCAGTGCTGACTTTCCCTCCTTCTTCACAACTTGTGCTCCACACATCACTGAGGAGGATGGGGAATGAGACATTCCTTGCTCCAGAGGAGACCATCCCAGCAGGTGGATTGAAAGGTGTCTAAGTGAAAAAGTCTAATGTGATGTCAGTTTTTGTGATACTGCTCAGGACTTTGCTTTCTTGGCTAAAGTCTCAATACTTTTTTTCATAAAACTAAAATATCTTACCCTGCGTTGTCATTGACTTCAATTCCAGTGTTTCATTCCAGATCACTGATTTATCTTATGTTTTTTTAAGACTCTAACACTTAGCAAAGTTCTTTCACATCACAACCAGTTACTATTTTAATGAATCAAACTGATTAAGGGCACAAAAAAATGTTACTGTGACATATCTGCATTATTAGTACTATATCCTGTAACTCTGCTTTTAATTTGTTCATGTCCAAGTAAATTAAATTAAGGGTCTGTTTTAGGAATCTCATCAGTTGTTTTCAGCCAATAGTAGAAAACACTTGAATGATTCCAAATAAGAGTTCTTTGAAAGGTGTCCAGATAGGGACAGTTTCAATCTTATCTGATAAATAGCTTCAGATCATCTTTGCTTCAAATCGAATCTTGTGGTTTGTGTTTTCTTCTTCCCAAGCTTGGGTACACTGATTATTTTTTTTTCCTCAAGCCATTTTGCCAGAATTTTTGAAATCTGCCATTTTGAGCAAAGAAGAACTTTGCTCAACTTGAATTGCTTTCATGATTCATTGATCTTCCTTCAGTCTTGGTAAGAGAAGAAGTTTTGATGAGAACAAACTCCTTGTTTCAAAGGGCATTTTTAATGCCCCCTATATTTTGCCTGGATGTTCAATATTTTATCCAGTATTTTGTTAATTTGAAGTTATCTTGTCAATAAAGTGGCTTTTTACCAGATACATGGAGCTTAACAATTAGTTATATTGGTATACAGCTGAACTTGCTGGCTTTGAGTATTTCCTGTGCTTCATAAATACTTGTATAATCTGTTGTGCAGGCTCAGCTGTTCTTAATTCTAATGTGATTCATATTGTGCTTAGAAATCTGACATTCTTGGCTTGTCAGAAATATTAATATATGTTAGTGCCATATCTATCGAAAATTGACATGTTTTGTGCAGGGCCTTAATTTTCACTTCTTTATATTGCGGCATTCCATATTGAGCAATGCAGCTTTGTTTGCTTTTAAATTTCCCTCTCACCTTCAGCCCTGAGAAACCAGAAATAATTAGATTATATCTTTCTCTTGGCTCGCATAGTTTTCACTTGTAGTGAATTATGCCATGCAAAACTATCCCTCCAGTGAGAATTTGGTTGTCATTGTTAAGAGCTACATCTGGACTGTGTAATACATCGTGTGTTGCACTACTAAGAGTCTTTGCCCGTGGCTCAGTCAGAACTGTACCTCACCAGTGAGCTGGAATAGCTCTTTCCTCTGGCAGAAGTGCCACAATTCACCTCCCCTTTCTGCTGTGGATAAAGCTGCTGGACAGGCAAAAATGTTGCTCTAAATTTCCAAAACTATAATGACCCTAACTCTTAACAGCCCAAAGTATTACAGTAAACCTCCATGTGGACAAGTCCTGTTTCTTCAGTGGGTGATGGAAGGTCAGACTTCCATCTTCTTGAGCCAAATGCTTTATCCTGGTAGCTGGATGAAAGTTCAGCTTCAGGAAAGAAGTTTGAATGCACCTTTAAGGTTTGTATGATGGTGAATGAAAAGCCTTTTCTCTTCAGCCCCTTCTGTGTTTAATTACCCAACCGCAGAGGGGCTGAAGCTTTTGTTTCCAGGTTAAGTCCTGATTTCAGCTGGGAAATAATGAATGTTGCTGTCTCTCTGTACAGTCTTTCATCTTGCTGATGATATCATTTTCTTCTATAATCATGGGGGTAGTAAATGATTCCTGTTCAGACTTCCTCTTTAAAATCAGACTTAGAGATTCCCTTGCTCCCCACACTGGTTTTGCTGCTGCCACGCTCTTTTCTGGTACAGACCCACCAGGTCTTCCCTGAGGCTGTTTTGTTTCTGGTAAGGCACTATAGACCCTTCTCTGGAGGATTCTCCTGGTTGTGAAGTAACAAAGAAGCAGTGCCACTTGGTTGCCCAGAGAAGAACACAAAAAATGTATGGACTTTGATTTGGGATGTTTGGGTTCTTGTTCTCCCCTTATCTTCAGGGTCAAGAGACAACCAAGTGCTCCAAGCAGAAGTGCCCCTGTCGGCAGGAACCTTGGTGGTTGCTCTAATTGCATTAAATTCTTCCTGCATTAGAGCTGGTGCTGGAGGAAACACTCTTGTTGAAACAAATCTGGACTGATACTGAATTGAGGTAGCACTTAAGTGCTGTTTTTTTCTGTCCATGCAGAGGAAAATGCACAGGTTGAAGCCTCATGTCTCTTAGACCTTCCTGTCCTCATCCATGTCCTCTCCCATCTCCTTTTCCCAAATCTATTACAGAATCAGCAAAGTCAATTATTCTGTAACAAAAAAACCTACTTGGAATTGAAACCTCGACTGCCTGTTTTGTGTACTATTAAGAAACTTAGGGGTTTTACTGTAGTGTGTAAATAAAGTCTGGCTCCACAGCTGGCTGTCCATGTCAGGGTGGTGGCATCTGTTCCGAAGGCAGGAGATGAGCTGACGCTCGGTGAAGTTCCCTTGACTCATCTGCCTTACCAGAACATACCCCAACAAAGAAATGTCATGGCTTTTGAGTAGGATTTATTCTCAGGGTAGCTGCTCACAGCTGCCTCTTATTCCTGCCACACACAGATGTGAGGTTACAGTAGGGTTCTTCCCCAAAATGATGGATTGTCACCGTGACCTTGACTTACGCTCCCACGGAGGTTCACGGCCATAAAAACCACTTTGTTCAAGAGCAGTGGCTGTAACAATTTGTTCAGCTAAACCCTTGCTTTTTCACTTTTACTGATTTCACTCTTCTGCTTTATGATGGGAGTTCATACAGAGAATTAGATTTCAGTGACTTTGTTTAAACCTCCTTATCCTTGTCTAATTAAACTGAATGCTTTAAAGATGATTCATATCACTTGACACCCTTGTATCTAAATGCTCTTTCTTTTAGATGGAAAGTGAAGGAAATGTGCAGACTAGAAATTCAAATGGGTCTTCCTTTCAGTTACTGGAAAAAGGGGGGCTTTGGGGATTTAGGTATTTGCCTAAGCTTTCACCAGAAAGCGCTATGCTTTTCCAAGATCTAGTGTAATGATAGCCAGCTCCCATAAACACAGTTTCCCATAAAATGTTTCTTAAATGGAAGAGTTCAAAAGCTGTGACCATAACCCCTGTTTCAGCACAGAACAGCTTCACCAGCTGTTGCAGAGGGGCAAGCATGTTTTGGAGGTTGACCACATTTTGACATGTTGGTAGGACCCAGGGCTAGGTACAACCCATCTCCCCACGCTTTCAACTTTCTGTTCTTGGGAATTCTGGTGTATCCCAGTGAAGAAGTTGGTGAGAAAGGGGAGCAGGACTGTTTGATGCCCCCACCACAGGACAGCTCTGGCCTTGTGACAGAGTTTTTCAGATTTTGTCAGCTCAGTCAACAAGGACGCACTGAAATGAAAGTTTTCTGCTGTGTAATGAATGCTTCTTTGCTAAGCTACCAGGAATGACTTGGTTTTGCATAACATTTTATGTGCTGTGCCTTCCAGAAGGCGTGGTGTGAGTAACAAAGGCAGGGTTGAAAGATGCCATGGGTTCCCTTCCTCCTCATGGCAGGACTTAATGATATAAAGAGCACAGTATTTCATTGATGTTTGTTGCCATTTCTGCTTGTGGGCTTTTCACAATACTGTGGTCAGGAAGATGACAAGATAAAGGATGACTAGTGTAGATCTGCTCCCTCTTGTAAAATAGGAATAATTCCCTTTTCTGATTATATTTCCTCACCCCTCCCTTGGAAAACATGACTCAGAAATCCATGACAAAGGAAATAAGTTAATTTGAATTTCTATGGAACCTTGAAAAGCTGCTTTTATAAAGTCCTGTTTGGAGGCTTTCAGCAGAGGCCTTTGACAAGAGCAGGAGGCAAAACCGAAACCCATGGTCCAAATCCTCTGGTATCAATGGGTTGTCCTTGGCTCTTGCTCAGCATTGCAGATGGAAAATGAGACCATTACTCATTCTTGGGGGTTTGCTGTGGGATCTAAGTCCTCAATAGCTGTAATAGAAATCCCTACCATACAAGGAAAAATTACTGTTAGCTAATCTCAAAAAAAACCCACCAGCACAAATCTACTTTTTTTCTATTTGGAGGTGAGAGAAGAGGGAACTGGCCGAATGCAATGACTTATTTCCCTGTGCCTTTACAAAATATCTCATGTTCTTCTAAGTAAGACTTTGTATTCAGCCTTCAGTTTTGGTAGTATGTTCAATGATGATCATATGCATTCAGAAGAAAGACTTCTTTTCTCTTCTTTGAAACAGAAGTCTCCAGCAGATACAGAGATGAAAACGTGCCTGTTCTCAGTCCTGTATGTGTGTTTCAGGAGCAAAATGGTCATTCTCTGTTCTCAGCATGATGTGAAAACATGCAGGGCGCTGAAAACAAGAGCAGCAGTTCTATCACTACAATATGGATGTAGAATAGGTGCATCTGCATGAATAAACTGACACTGCATCAATGGGCTCTTTATGCCAAAAGAAACTCTGGTTGCCCTTGTCACAAGTTAATGTTTGAGTGACCATCAGATTTGCAAGTGTTGTTCTGAATTCAGTTTTCAAACTTTGCTCTCCATAATTCATTCTGCTCAACTGTCGCTGATACCAACAGTTTTTTCCAGTTAGTACAACTCAGAAAAATGTGGCAAATCTTCATTTTTTCCTTTTGGGTTGATTGTCTTGAAACACAAGTTCTAAAGAGCAACCGAATGTGTCTTTAAAAGGTGCCCACCTGCTTTTGGGCATGAGTATGGAGGTGTTGGACCCAATGTTCAACAGCAGGACGATCTCTGAAGTTTGGAAAAATCTCTCAGAGTTCAGGCTGTCAAGTTATTTCAGTAAATCAAGTTTCTCTACA
Organism: Oxylabes madagascariensis; assembly: GCA_013400675.1. Taxonomy (NCBI): domain Eukaryota; kingdom Metazoa; phylum Chordata; class Aves; order Passeriformes; family Timaliidae; genus Oxylabes; species Oxylabes madagascariensis. The sequence goes on along the minus strand of VYZR01011828.1, from coordinate 22,251 downwards.
CTGAATTAACTGTATGTTTTTAAAAGCCATTTTTAGAGCCATATTTAGAGAAATACTATAATGTATGATAGGTCTGGTTCTGTGTCTTTTATTTAAACAGTTCTCAAAATAACAGGTGGCAATAGGAAGGCAAATAATGGAAATTATGTGAGGCTATGCCTTGAGAAATACTTTTTTCTTACATCAACATTTGAGTTTATTGCTCCAGGGTTAAAATCTGACAAGTAACTTCTGCACTTTTTTCCTAATTTTATGCCAGTCTGCATCGGTGAAACTCAGCACTCGGTCTCTGTAACTTGTTTATCTGGCCCAAACCCTGACATTTCTACTATTGAAAATACTTTTATTTCATTAAAAATACAAGGAGCAGGGGAGATTTTGCAGATAATCCTTGGACAGGGTCACTTCTGGCATTTTTTGAGTGAGTTGTTTTTGCTCAATAGCCCGCAGAGCCCGGCCGAGGCCTGGGAATCGGCGCTGGATCGCTGCTGGCAGCCGCTCCCGAGGTCCTCGCCCAGGCAGGGGACAGGGCACGGTGTCACTTGGCCCTGCCACGGCCGCTCCTTTCTCATGGCTCCCCACCAAAGCTGACCCCAGAGTTTTCCAGACTAAACATTCGAGATGTGTGATGGCCGTTTGAGGGTCAGGAAGGACAAGAAGCGAACGGGCTCAGCCTGGGAGTATTTCTCTGTATCTTCCTGGTTTGCGCTGGAAATGTGCACGTCTGGTAGAGTCTTTAAAGATGGATAATCTCTATAATGAAGCCTGCTCCTAATTAGCAGTTTGTTTTAATATGAACATTTGCATTTTGAATTCTGCCTTCCAGCTCGTGTAACTCAGGGCTGTGTGTTTGCAGCAGTTGCCTGAATACCGAGGGTTTTCCCCTCAAACCACCATTCCTTATTGAGGGTTTCTAACACTTTTTTGAATATAAGCACAGCGGTTAATGGATTGTTCTCTGCTTGAGTTCACTTCAGGCAGTTATTTGCATGCACTCTTTTTTGTAATAACAGAATTAGAGGGTGTGTTAAAAGGACTTAGAAGCAGCAGATGAAACAATAAACAAGCAAAGAGCATTTGTATGCAAATGCTCTAAGTGCTTTGTCATGTTCTGGGATCTGTTAGCCACCTTCATGCTTCCAAAACTTCATCCCCATCAGCTCTTTGTGCCTAGGCTTTGTGCCAAAGCCTGGTGAAGCCAGTGGGGCTTCCCACCACCACTGGTGGGCTTTGGACTTGGGTCTGAGAGAGGAAAGAAGCAAATTGTTACCAGCCATTCTGATTTTGCCAGGAGCTTCCCTGTATTCTGAAGGATTTTCCTGTGCTGGGAATAAAACCAACTCACAAGAAGAACAGTCCAGCTTTGGAAATTTTTGTTGTCGCCTGTATTGGCCACTGGCTTGATCTAGTGACCGCAAGAGCTGAAAGCTTTGAACCTGTTCTGCCTGCCTGAGACAGCCAGCAGCCCCTTGAGCTGGAGCTGGGAGAGATTAGCATTTTTTGTAGCTTCTGGCAAAAAAAAAAGAGGACAGGAAGCCTGTTGACCAGTGTGTCAGAGCTCAGTTTCATTGTGTACAGCGTATGAGTCTGTTGGGTTCACCATAAAGTTTTCCCTGAGGTTTTCAGAATAGGTGATTTCCACCCTTCTCCCCCATCCCTTGTGCCTGCAGTGTCTGGTGTAAGCTATGAGAGCCCTGAGAAATCCCTCTGTTCCTCTGCTGAGACAAGCTGGAGCACTTCCAGACTCTGTCCTGCCAGTGCCGTTACTTTTTTATTACCAGGAATTGCAAGGTGCTGTTGTGCTGCTGGGAATGAGTGAAATCTGTGTTGCTTTTATATGGCTTTTGAGTCGTTCCAATGACTAATAAGCTGCTTTGCATTATAGGACAGGCAGATCAATATCTCAGGAGACCTCCTAAGTTTGGCTCTTTTTCCTTGGGCTTGATAAGCAGGAAGGATGGTCCCTAATGGGAGGAGAGGGAAGGAAGGAAGGAACAAGGAGACATGTGGCATGTGCAACCTGGAAAATTTGTCTCTGAGCTTGACTTGACTCCATCCAGGGAAGGAAGCTGATGCTAATGGCTCTGCATGAGATAACAAATTATCCTGGAGCATGTGTTTTCTGTATTCATTACAATATGTCTTGGGGGGTGGAGGAACAGGATGTAAAGTGTGTGCTTATTTCTGGAGCCTCAGGAGAGCTACCCAGATGTTGAAAAGAAGTAAGGAAGAGTTGGAGATAAAGGAGAAAGACCTCCAGGGCGGGACTGTAAAAGCTGATCCAGAATAGGAGTCATTGTGTTTTGCTCACAGTCACACCAGCTGGCTTCAAGTGGCAGGGGAGCTTTCCAGAGAGGCTGTGGACAGTAGGAGGATAAATAAGGAATTTGGTCCAAAAGGGTGAAACAAAAAAACTGAGGTCTGCAATACACCCAGAAATAATTATTTAGGCAAGCTGTCCTGAAGAACAGCTGCTGGGTAGCTTGTCCTAGTGCGAGCCTTAGGTGTAGTCGGAAATATGGTGATGCTCTTTTTGTTGATAGTTGTTGTGCAGTTGTCTTAAACAGGATTTTTAAGGAAGCACTCTGGTAATCCCATTGCCACGTGTGTTGGAGCTGGTTCCCTCCATGCTTGGCTGTCAGGGACTGCAGCAATGACTGATGGAACTCACTACACTTGATCATTCTGTGCTTGCAGTGTATGTTTTTTTAATGAATTATCCCATTCTGGTCCTTCCCCAGGGCTTTACCAAGATTTTCCTTCTCTCCTGTGTAGGATCTCTGCAAGGACAGCAGTATGGTTGGTGCCCCACTGACCCAGTGTGGTTGCCTGGTGATGCTTCCTTTTGTTCTTACTTCTCTGGTGATATTTTGCCATGTTTTAATTTAGTCTCTGCTAAAACCACAGTTCAGGATCTCTTCTGTTGCCTGAGCATGTCATGCTGTCTTGTCCTAATCAAAAGGTATTTATTTCTCTCCACATACACACTACTGTAGAGAAAAAACCCTACAAATTAAAAAAAAAAAAAAATACATCCAGACTTCCCCACTATTCCCTGTCATTTTGTGTATTTGCAAGAATCCAGATGCTGCTGCTCTTACTAGGTAAGGAAAGCCCAGAACATCTGGTTTCCTTGTGAGTAATATTGTGGTTTACTTGTCTTGAATTCAGTGAGTAAACTCTAGTTAGTTAGTTAGTTATTCCAAAGAAAACATAACCTTGTGAGATAAGGGGTTCGGACCCCATTTCCTGCTGTCGCTAATCTGTTCCCATGTCCTTGCCTTTCTCACAGCTGGATTTTCAGAAATGAGTTGTGCCTTAGCAAAGCCCTTCTTGGCACAAACTTCTTGGATGCATCGATCAATCAAAGATATTGGAGTGGCCACTCCGGACTTTCCAGAGTCCCAAAGGAGTCAATTCTCACTCTTCCTCTGCTCCAGGGAAACAAAGATAATCAACAGGGGTACATTTTGATGGCTTCAGCAAAATACTTCAAAATGGCAGAATTTTATCCAAAGTGTCGTCACTTCTTGCGTCTGTTGGAGCGAAGTGGGTGGATGACGAGAGTAAATCAGCAGAGAGCTGTGAAGGCCAGGATGATGGGCAGTGCAGTGCAGCTGACAGATAATGGGATGACATCATCCATTTCCTGGAAAATGAGACATTTCTGGCCAAATTATTCCAGACCCCGAGTGCTTAAGTGAGCTGGAGAGTTCCTGGAATATTTTAAGCAGATATTTCAGTAGTCTAGGTGTAATGTGATTAAGGATGAGTAACAGCAAGATATGAGTCAAGATGAGGATTTCTGGTAACTCTTTTGTAGGCCAGTGAGAATCACAGGCGAGGAGAGAGAGGGAGGCTGAGAGAGATGGCCAAGATGTGAGGAAAAAATTAAGTCATTTAACCTTTTTCAGTTGAGAGTGGAGAGCTCTAAATAAGATTTTTTTTTTTCCCACCCTATAGGAAGACTCATGAATTTGGAGTATTGAAACACCTAAAAATTCCACGAGAGAGGCAAAGATTAGGGAACAGCAGAGAACTTTGATGGTTTGGAAGAAGACTGCGCTGGTGAGATTTTGGAAAAGACGATTCTTATATTTTTGCACAGTGGGGAAGATGATGTCTGGTTACTAATTTCAGTTACCTTCTATGGATTTGATGTTTATGTCCAATTGTAACACGAGGACAGAGACCTTAGAGACAGGCTCAGCTTCAGTGCTGGAAGGTGGAAAGAGACTCGCTAGATATTGTGAATAGCTCAAGACCAAGAGGGATTTTACTTGCCAGTTGTTTGATTCCAAACTTAAAATGAAGCAAATACTGGACAAGGAATTTGTGCATGTATTTCAGGGGTGATGAATATAAGGAAGATGCAGCACAAGGTTTGGTACCTCAGGGTGGGAGGATGGAGGAAGTTCTCCAGCACTAAGATAAGGATGCTCTTGAGCAGACACATGTGGATCATTCTTGTTGAAGCAGATCCTCCCAGAAGGGCAAGCTGCTCTGAGTTCCTCTGCTAAAGAAACCAAGAAAAGCTTAGAATTAATTACAGAGACAAAAAGAACGCACAATATCAACATAAATAAATCTTTGTAACACATCCAACAACTTTCCATCAAAATCTTCAGAACCATAAATATAAACCAGGGCTGTACATGCCTCATCCAGCTGCTGAAATCCAGGTGCTGGTATGTGAAGACAGGACCTGCCTGTCTGGGCTGCTCACAGGTAATTGTGCTTGGGAGGCTCTTAAAAATGCTCCCACCCACCCTGTGATGTGTGTCAGGCTCTCAGCAGTCTGTGCTCAGCGTGTCTGGCAAATGCGAGCTTGTCCTTTCTCATTCCTGTGAGATCGGTTGGTCAAGAGTGTCTAATTATCTTGATCGTGAGTGTCTAATTATCTTTATATTTATTGACTGTTTCAGCTTGGTGTTTACAGGCTGTCTCCTAAGAGGAGACATTGAGTGTGGGTGGATGGGGGTCAGGGAGGGCAGAGAGATGGTTGGGACTGAGTACAAGCCATATTCTGGTTTTTGGGAAATCAATCCCTCTGTGAAAGTGAAGCCCCGTAATCCATATTGAATGTCTTCTAAATGTCAAAGGAAATCAGTCCTAAAGGGCGGGGAGCTGCCCACAGGAGAATCCCAGTGGAGTATTTGGTAATGAGATCCCAGCTTGGCTGGGGATGGCACCTACGTGCAACATGCTCTGCTTCTGGTTTTTTATGGAATTTTCTGGGTTCTGCAGGTGTGAATAAAGTGGATCCTTCTAAAGTGTTCAAAGCTTCATTTCAAACCAGTAGCTCTTTGTCAGTCTGAGCAGTTGCCTGGCAGATGGAACCCCCTGGCCCCCTCCAACCTCCTGTGCGTCATCTTCATTATCACTAAATTAGCCGTGTTGTCATGTGGGATCTTAGGAAATGTGGTTTTCTTTTCCTTGAATCCAGAAATATTAAATGACGTGATGTTCTTGTTACACAAGGTGGAGGCAGGAATGGAGGTGGAGCAGAGCAGCACTGTGAGAAGGAGTAAGGAGCTGTGGCCAAAGCCTTGAAGAAAGTCAAGGTAAATAATGCTTCCACTGCCCTAGAAAAAGTAGCAGGTAGGAAACAAGACCTGGAATCATACACTGAACATATAAATATCTGGAGTTCTGCACACAGCGCTTAAATTCCAGGAGAACAGCTTTGAAAATATCTATGTTGCTTTCTGAAATACTATTAAGTAGAAAGCCAAGAACCAGACCACCTGATTATGGGGCTAATAGTTTTTACAGTAGAGTTGTTTTGAATTCTTACACATTATTATGAAAAGAATGAAAGAAGATGTGTTGAGTGAGTTAGTCTGTGCAGATTTCAGACAGTGCAAATGCATGCAAGCAGCAAAATACAGGTAAAAAAGCACCTGTCATGCAGGTGCTCCTTAATCTTTTAAGTTGGTTAATAAACTAAAGCAGGTCTAGGGGAGGCAGCAAAGCCTTTTGTGCTGAGCAGGACAACACAGAGACTGAATCTCCCCAGAACCTGGAAAAAATGACAGTAGTTTGTGTGTTTTCCCATTGGGAGGGAGGAGGAGGGTGGCTGTGGGAGTCCCAAACACCATCTGCAGTGGGTTGGGATCAAGCACAGGGAACATGGACATGCTGTTCTCTCCCTTAGCTTATGTTTTTCAATCATAATAGACATCTGACTTTGACAGTAGCTGCTCAGAGGAATTTAAGATGAGGGCATACATCAGCATATCTGATCCCTCCTGGTGGCTGCTGCTGGTTTGTTGCATCTCCGTCCCACAGCCCTCACTGCAGCATCTGCCGTTGCTTCATCTGCTCTTTGCAAATCCCTCATAGTCTGGGATCTGAAACATCCCAGACAATGAGTTTCACAATGAAATTACTGTTGTGCAGGGAGCACACTTTCCTTTTCTGACTAATTATTTAATGAGTTTTACCCTAATTTGTTGATGTAATGAGAAAGGAGCAAATTGTTTCTTCAGCTTTTCCATTCCATTTGTCTTCGTGCTTTACCTCCAGTTGCCATTCATGTACACTTTTCTATGCATACAGCCTGTTGTTATCACTCTTCTGGTTTTACTACAAACTCTTGAGATGTTGGCAAGGGCAATTCCAGAGCTGGATGCCGTGCTCAGAGCATGGGTGAGCTGTGGATTTTGTGGGAGTTACCTCGTGTTACCATCACGGTTCAAAGGCCAATGAAATTCACGGTGTCATTTTCATAGAATCGCACAAGAATTTAGGTTGGAAAAGGCCATTGAGGTCATCAAGTTCACCCAGTGACCCAGCACTGCCAAGGCCACCACTAACCCGTGTCCTCAAGTGCCACATCCACGTATCTTTTAAAGCCCTCCAGGGATGGGGACTCCACCACTGCCCTGGCAGCCTGTTCTTGCAACACTCCACAGTTCCAGTTTTGAATGCCCTGAAGAATTTTGCACTGCTGGTAAAATAATTCCTTTTGTATTCACTTTTATGAGCCAGTTATGAATATGGACCATCCACAGTGTCTCGTCCTCACTGCCTGAGGATGCGGAATGCCAGGGCTTGAGCTTTTCTCACCATTTGGTAAGAACACATCAGTTCTAAAGGAATGGGCTGACAAATTAAGAGCAATCAGAGTGGAGCAGAGACTTCAGCCTCTGAACAAGCAGATGAAGGAGGGAATCAGGGATAAAGGAGGTGTTTTCAGCCAGAAATGAGTGGCTCACTTCTCAAGGAAAGGGGTAGAAACAGGGCTGTTTGGTGACAAACATACCTGACTCTGTGTTTTTTTAGTTTTTCACTCCATCAGATACAGTCAGCCACTGGAGTCACAAAGTTGAGATATTTTCTGTACTCCAGGGGCTCCATCTGCTCCTTTGAGCACTGTTGCTGCTGTTCCAGTGGGATGTTTTGGTTTCAGTCAGCTAAAGTTTAATAGGTTTGGTCATTTCATCTCAAACCCCTCGTAGTTCAGCAGCTACAGCAGGACCTCTTCTAAACTTCTACGAGGAAAATCATGCAGACAGAAGCAGCTTCCCATAAACAAACTAAATGTACATTGGGGTAGAAATTCATCTTTTGAGATATAAACAAGAAAAGGACATGTACATGGAACAAGGAGTGAAGCTTGGAATGTAAGTGCCTGGATGTCCAGTCCCCTCTGGATGACCACTTGAGCTCATACAACAGTGGTAGACAAGAATCTATGTAAGACAAGCCCTAAAAACAAAGTGAAGAAACAACTGATTAATCTTTGTCTTGGATAAACATTTTAATGGGAATATTTGTGGGATTTAAGTAGTTCGAAAGTCACAACTTGAGGGATTAAGAAGTCTCCAAAAAAGAGTAATCATCATACCCTAATTCCAGCTCCTAGTAGTAAGAGTAAGACCAGTAGCTGGACACTTCAACACAGAAGAATTTTAGACTTTATATTGGAAAGGAAACAGACTGGGTATTGCACATCTCCAATTTTTCAGTAGCTGGAAAATAATGAAGAATATCCCTTTGCACAAGAGCTTGTGGGGTCTTGCTGTGCCTGCAGAAGGGATGCTCTGACACAGGCAGAGCTGAATCAGCTCCTGAAACTTGGATACCCTTGCTGCTAAGCTTTAGACTTGTTACCTGAGACACACTTCTGTTCTTCAGTTAGCAAGATGCATTATTAGCTTTAATTTTAGGTTGCCCAGAGCAGCTGTAGCTGCCCCACCTCTAGAAGTGTCCAAAGCCAGGTTGGACAGGGCTTGGAGCAGCCTGGGATAGTGAAAGTGTCCCTGCCCATGGCAGGGGGTGGAATGAGACGGGTTTTAAGGTCCCTTCCAACCCAAACCATTCCCTGATTTTGATTTCTCGTTTGTATCGTTGGGAATGCCGGCATTGCTACTGTGTTGCAGAGGAAACTAAATACTTCCAAACCCAGCAGCCTCTTTAAATGTTTGGTTTGAAAATCCAGCACAGGATTCAATTTTTACCCAGGGCAGCTGTGTTTGGCTTTGTTTTCAAGTGCGTGCAGCTCCCCGGGCTGCTGCCGCGTCGCTGCCATAGCGCTTCACAGGAGGAATGAATCTAATGTTCATATTCCCTTTACTGTCAGAGGCATCATTTTCACGTTTTACAAGTCATGATCTATGCCTTGTTAAGAGATTTAAAAAGCATTATTCCAGGAAGTTGAGTTACCAAATTTCTTCATTTCCCACCCCCTCCCTTTCCACGGGGGACGTTCTGCTCCGCTCCCATTACGAGCTCTACCTCTCCACATGGTGTTTGTAAACACTGCAGATTCCCTGCTTCCCTCGGCCAGCACTTTCCTCCCCAAAATGGACTGTCTGAAATCAGCCCTGGCAGTGAGCACTGCTCTGGGTTTCTTTTCTCTTTCCTTAGGATGAGTCTTTGTGCCATCTGAAGCTCCATTCTGCTGTCCTATTTCTCCATCTAAAAGTGCTGCCAAATTTCCGTGCTCGCCTGAAGTTCCTCAGTTCTCACTTGTGGGATTTCTGCAGCTTCTCTTTATTTTCTATAAAGTGATTTGTCCCTGTATTGCAGCACTCGGGACCAGTCCTATCCTTACCTTTCTCATTTATTTCATTTAGAAATATTAAACCTCATTAATGAGCTCTGTCTTGGGGTTAGGATTTTTTTTTTTTTTGTTATTGCTAATGCACTTACAAAGTTATTTGGAAACTTTCTAGCCAGCAAGGTGTTCTGGTATGTTTGAATTAGACTTTCCTTTGCCTTCTCCAGTGCTGGAGCTCTCGTGGAAGCAGAGTTACATCATCCAGCAGATTCCTTACACAATGTGTATTATGTACTCCATGGTGTAACGAAGGAAAAATCATGTCATTATTCCCTCCAGATAATAAACCCCAGCTCAGCTCAAAGGGGAACTATTTGGAAAGCAAACAGCTCCCTTTCTAGTATCATCAGTGGGTGCTTTTTCAATATCCTGTATAATTTAGGGCTGAAAGCACCTGTCTTCTCAGCCAGATCCACAAGGCACTGAGGCGTGACTGGCTGGAGCCCGGGCACTGGAATTCCCTCCTGCTGAGTTATTTCTTTAGCCATAATCAACAGTCACTGTTTATTTGCAATCTGACTTTACTCTGTGTTTTCTCTGGGTCTGATGAGACTGAAAACTGCTTTTGGACCAGTGGCAGCAGCGATGTCTGTACCTGCAGACTGGCAAAGGGTCGCATCTCTGCTCCCAACCTTCTCTCTAACACCTACAAGAGGAGAAAAAGGGCTTGATACAAACCAGTAAGGGCTCTGTTTCAGTGTAAAAGTTGGTAAAAGAATATGAAACATGAGCTGATTAGCAGGGTCTCAAAGACTTGAAGTATCTAGTGATTCTCTGCACAATAGTTCCTCATGATATTACCCTGACAGGCCAACCTGGTGACAGCCAAGGGGCCATACATTGCTTGAAATAATTAAGCAAAAATATCTCACACATGGCTTCTCCCTGAGAATGTGGCCTTATCAGGTTTCAATTTTATTTTGTTTTTGTTCTGCATTATGGCTTGTTCTGCTTGAGGTTGGTTGTGGGGGTTGTGATGGAAGGGACAGAGAGCAGGGTACGCTTCGTTTATTTTGGAGAAATACATATGATTTGCAGATGAACAACTACTGTGATACATTTTTGTTACCATTCCTGATTGTAGCTCTAAATGACGGTTATATTAATAATAGATGTGGTGTTGTGGGCTCAAGTGTTGTGATATTTTGGTGATTGGTGTTCTAGAAAGTCTTTTGGTTTTAAGACAAACTTTAACCAACTTTAATGTTGGTGCAGAAACTGAAAAGGATTTTTATCCACTGGAGTTGTCATAATTGGTTTAACTAAGCAGGTAACTTTTGGGCAATGTTCAGTGGAGAATTGTCTTCTTTCTGGTCTAAAGCCACTGGGAATGTTGATGGAAGCCATGCAACCGTGAGCCAGGGCAGCAAAGCTGCCCAGGTCAGCATAGAAATGTTCAGAAATCTCTGATTTAGTTTAAAAATAAATTTTAAAAAGCACAATATTCTTAAAAAGCTACATGTGCTTTCCCATAGGACATATCTCCTCACATTAGCAGCAAGGATGGATTAACTGGATGATGGATGAAAGAGGATCTCTTTGAATCTTGGTTTGGAACATGAAGAAAAAGAAGCAAATTTTTGTTTATTTTGAGGCTTGGAAAAATGAACTTGTTTGTTACATCCCCACTCAGAGTCTTTTCTTGTTTGCATAACTTTGCAGAAGGTTGAGTTTGCAAAAAACAGATGCTGACTTCAGTCCCTCAGGTGGTGTTTTGTGAGCAGTCCAAGTTGATGAAATAGAGATGCTGCCAAAAGTAAGGTCTCACATCCCCTCTTCATCCCAGTTGTGGGTTGCCACTCGTGCTCTCATGACAGCACCAAAATCTGTGAAGTCATCAGAGGGCTGGTGCTGGGCTTGGTTTCCTGGGACTGACTGTGCCAGGGCTGGTGCTGGCTGGAGGGAGGGAGGATGTGAGGCCAGGAGGTGACAGGAGGCAGCATTTGGGCAAAGCTTAAAATGAACAGGGGGCTCCAGCTGTAGCGCTGATGGGAGTGACCTTCAGCACCAGACAACCTCTGGGCTGTGCCTTAGAAAAACACTTTTCTGGCTGTGCTGATTTATTCAGATGGCTGTTCAGTAGCAGAACCACCAGTGCTGGGGTCTGGTGGTGCCACATTTTGAAAGGAAGCTCAGAGACCCAGCTCCTTGGAAGGATCTTTTTGGGCAGCTACCAGTAGATAACCCTGGCCATACTTTAAGGTCTCTGTGGGACAATCAAAGCCTCACTGTAGTATAAGGGTACGTTCAAAGGCACAGAAGAAGCTGTACAAACACCTCATCTTGCTGTTCCAGCATCAGGAAAGAATTAATTAGGATTAAAAATTAATAATTTTTTACTCTTTTGGTGTTACTTGAAAGATAATTCTTCTTTTGATACCTTGAAAGCCAGCACATGGAATTAACTGGGTTGCCTTATTTCACAGTAGCTCTCAAAAACCTCTCAGTAGCTTCAAACTCAGTAGCTGGAGCAGGTCATGGGACACTCGCCACTTGGCCTGCAGCTCATGGGTTTTATTGTTCCTGGGAAAGAAGAGGAACAGTTGCAGGGAAATCTGGTGGAACAGATGTAATAATGGATCCAGGAGCACTCACTGCATACAAGTGCTCTCTTTCTGCTCCAAAACAAGCAAACGTAAGCATCTCTTCATTTTCTCTTGTGCAACTGAAGTTTTGAGGGTTTTAGTCGAGTTCTAAACTGTTCTGTCTAGAGGTGTGGAATGATTGCCTTGGAGATTCTGGGAGCTCATGCCCACTGTATATGGAATATATCTGGAATGTTGTACCACACACCTCTGTGTGCACAGAGTTCGGGCTGTTGAAGCCATCATCTCATTGCTGTTTGGATTACCTGGCATCCTTCCTAAATTAACAGAAATCCAAGGAAGCTGGATTGCTTAATTTGGCGTTGTTTCATTAACAAGGTATCTTGTCTCTGAAGGCTGGAGTTGGAACCTTCCAGTGCTAGGATCACTCTTCCATTGTGGCAAGCTGAGATGGGATTTTGCTGATTCCTCTGAACACCTTTCAGCACAGATTTGCTGGAGGTGCTGGTGTCTCCCTGGTCTGCTGGAGAAGCCCCTGGCATGGAGAGACCTGGTTATTCTTTCCATATTGTCCATTTGCCACGACACCTGCAGAATGACCCTGTGGACCTGGGGCCACAGTGCTGGAGCAAAAAACAGCACATGAAGGTTCCAGTGCAGGACTGAGGAGACAGTCTGAGTTTTCCCTTAAAATAAACCCAATATCAAATGGGTTTGTTTCTATTCATCTGTTCTCCCAAGATATTTGGACCCACCAAACCAAGTTCAACAATGTGAGAAGGGTTAGGTTCCAATCCAGATCCTCAGATTTCAGTAGAATTGGCAACTGAGTGAACAAAGGGGACCCAAATGTGGTGTTTCCATCACAGACAAGGCTGGGGGAGCTTGAGTTATCCCAGATTGGTGCCTGGACCTTCCCATGCCCATCAGCTTGGGAATGCTGGGGATGGTTCACACACAGCCCTCAGGAAACTGCAGTGACCCAGCCATGAGCTCTGAGAACTCCAGAGCAACAGGAGCAGGAAAATGAAGTGTAAGGAGTGAAAACTGGGGACACAGGACACAAACTTGCAGTGAATCAGTTTCCATCATTCCAGCAGTACGAGCAACTTGGATTCTTAGGTGCTGCTTAAGGTGAAATTCGTCCCACTTAAGGCTGTATAAAACTGCTGAGTATTCTACTTAGTTTTCTCCTCTTTTCTGGTTTGGCTTTTTGGGTTTTTTTGTGGGTGGTTTTTTTTTTGAGGAATGGGGTGTGGGATTAGGTTCAAGTGNGACCCACCAAACCAAGTTCAACAATGTGAGAAGGGTTAGGTTCCAATCCAGATCCTCAGATTTCAGTAGAATTGGCAACTGAGTGAACAAAGGGGACCCAAATGTGGTGTTTCCATCACAGACAAGGCTGGGGGAGCTTGAGTTATCCCAGATTGGTGCCTGGACCTTCCCATGCCCATCAGCTTGGGAATGCTGGGGATGGTTCACACACAGCCCTCAGGAAACTGCAGTGACCCAGCCATGAGCTCTGAGAACTCCAGAGCAACAGGAGCAGGAAAATGAAGTGTAAGGAGTGAAAACTGGGGACACAGGACACAAACTTGCAGTGAATCAGTTTCCATCATTCCAGCAGTACGAGCAACTTGGATTCTTAGGTGCTGCTTAAGGTGAAATTCGTCCCACTTAAGGCTGTATAAAACTGCTGAGTATTCTACTTAGTTTTCTCCTCTTTTCTGGTTTGGCTTTTTAGGTTTTTTTGTGGGTGGTTTTTTTTTGAGGAATGGGGTGTGGGATTAGGTTCAAGTGCTGTTAAAGGCTCAAGTACTGAGGGCCCCTGCAGAAAATGAAGTGCTCAAGAGGATGGCCATTTTCATTAAGTGGACCTAATCAAGCATAGATAATGGGGAGTTAGACCATCTCTGAAAATCATGATGTGTGTCACATAAAAGGGTTGGAGACTTACTGTTATAAGTTTATTTAAGTGAAGAAAGATTTGGCTTCTTGTGGATTTGAATCCTTCTAGGGACTATCGGCATAGAAAATTAAGAGGGATTTTGCTGGGGAGGTGCCTGGAGGCATTGCCTCTGTCTTGGTCATATTCATGCACACAAAAAGAACCCAAAACAGGCTTGTTAACCCCTCAAACTTCTCCAAGGCATTGAATAGAGGCTTGTGTTTCACTGAGAGAAAGCAGAATGTCATCTGCTAGAAAAGCAATTTCATATTCTTTATCATGGGCTGTGATGCCCTGAATCTCATTTAAGGCTTTGAAGTGCTCCGAACCTTCTTGCATTATCACCAAATCCCCTCCAGTGAACGTGTTCAGGGTAAGGCACATATCTTAAAGGAAATAGCCATGCAAGGAGCCTTCCCTGTGATAGCTGAGACGTTCGTGCAGACATTGCAGAGCGTAATCTAAAACTTCCTTGGCTGCAATTAAGTAAATCCTGTGTCCTACAGCACTGAGATAATATCTCCACAGAAATGCTTTTTAAAAGTTTCCTGTTTCCATTGTGTTCTCAATCCCCACGGGATAATATTCTTATTCACTAAGTCCTGGGCCCTTAAAAAAAATTATAATTAATACAACTGTGAGTCAATGGGATTCCCCAAGTTTCTTTTTTTGGTTTTTGCTTAAGGAGCATTGCAACACAGGGTTTATTTGAGCAATCTGGGGGGATGCTGGGGTTCTCAGACAGTTGGCTGAGCCCAGGGACATGAGAGGGAGGTGAGGGAAAATGTGGATTCTCAGGATGCACATCAGACCCTTTTATCCCACACTTTGTCTGCACTGGCAAGTTTACCCTCTCTCTTTCCCATCACTCGGTGTTTTTGAGGAAATGCTGTCTTGTGATGAGCACACTGGTACCTTGTACATGTGGAATCAGTCCCAGCTCTGCTCTGATTCAGTGAATGACTTCACCTGCCTCAGTTTCTCCAGCTGTAACGAATGATGACCAGCACAAGGGCACAAAAATAATCCCACAGTTCCCAAGTCTTTTTAAGCCGCTTTTGTGTGTACCCCTGGGCTCTCTACCCAGCTTGGGAGCCAGCAGCTCATCCTTCAGGAGGATTTTGAGCTTCTCCAGTGAAAGCTGTTGGGCAGTGGAGCCTTTGAGCAGCTGCCTGGTGGGAGATGGTGTCTGGTTCTCCAGAGGAACCCAACCCACAACTGAGTGGTTTGACTCTCCCTCCCTGATCTGCTGGAGACACTGCTCTGAAGTGTGTCTCAGGAGGAGACCACTGTGTTTCCCAGGGCATTTTGGATCTGCTGCTCCATCCCAGAGAACAGGAGAAGGAGGAGAAAATGGTCCATAAAATTTCCATTACTCTGAAAAGCAGAAACATCTGTTGGAGCCTGCGAGTGAGGTTGGAAGTGGTATTTACCAGCAAGAAGCTGGCATCTTGTCTGTTCAGACCCTCTGCAAAATAACTCCTGCTTCCTCCCATGGAAAATAACGTGGAGGAATCTCTGAGTCAGGATCTGCCCCAGGCACTGAAAGGCAGCAAACTCCTCACTCTTAGCCAGGCTGTGTGGATGGACCCACACTCGTGGTGCGTCTGCCCGGGCTCTGAATGAGGTGCATCCCACGAAATCCCAGCTCAGCAATGGGCTGTTTCTAATAACAGCCTTACATAAAGTCAGCTGTTCTGCATCACGCACTCTGGGTTTAGGAACTCAGCTCTTTAAAGCAGAGTTTCAGAAAACAAGCTGGATTTTCTAATTTTTTTTTTTTTTTAAACGAGGGAATTGGAGGAAGTGGCAAAGATCCCAAGTTATCCAGGGACCTGTGGTTTCTCCATTCCCAGGTAAAATGTGTGTTAGGGAAAGGGCAATGGCCTGCATTTTAAGAGACAGCCTTGGGTCTGCCTGATGCTTTGTGGCTCCACACAGAGCCCATGACTGCCTCTTCCATGGTGATTTTGGTGCTAAAATGGCAAACTCCTCCTCTGTGATTGCAGAGCTGCCCCAGCAGAAGCTGCTGGAAGAGTTAGAGGTCTTCAATGCAGCAAGTTGCTTTTTGTCCTGTTATTTCAGTGTTGTCCTGTTGTCCTGGCTGTGTGAGGTTCCCAGAGTTACTCTGGACCCTGATAAATCAGACCTTAAATATGGGGAAATGAAAACTACACCTGGGTAAGTCAAATATCCACCTAAGTTTTAAAAGAATTAGAGATATGTGTCAGTCTGGTGTAGGTTTAGTTTCTCCTGTTCTCCTGTTGCTTCGTGGTTTGGTCCTTCCCCAGACTCCAGGTAAGACCAGGTGTGCTCTGGGTGCCAGAGCAGGTTTTTCTTGGAAAAGGGCATGAAATCCAGAGGCTGGAAGCTACTCCTCTGGGTATCCTCTCCTGCCAGGTGGGGGTCTGATGGCAAATTTGTCATATGAAGTAAGGCAGGAAGGCAATTAACATCCTTGGCTTTCATGACAGGATGATTCGCCAGCTGCTTCCTCCAGCCCGTTTTATTGTGAAGCATCTCATTAAAAAAGCAAAAGGGATTGAAAAGGTGGTTTGAAAACCAGAGGTGGGAAAGGCTCTCTTGTGTCTCTGGTGTTTCATGGGCACAAGTCACTTCATTTGTTCACATCCCTGCCTTGCTCCAAGAGCTCAGATGAGCACGAGTCGGTGTGTGCTGAGCAGAGGTCATTCCTGCACTGAGACATTGGCTGATTTTGGAATTAAATCAGTTGTGAGCTCTGTGCTTATACAGAGCTGGTCACCTCTGGCATGGGTTGATTTAACTGGTTATTTCCTTGGCTTTGTGCAAATCTTTTTGAGACCTGACTCTGTGGGTGCTGCTGCTGCAGGGCTGTCAGAGGAGGTGCCTGGGTGTGCCCACCCTGGAACAGGGGGCACAGAGATGCTGAAGGTGCCAGGGAAGGAGGCCAAGTCTGTGACAACTCCTGATCCCCCTGCCTGGGGCTGGTGCAATACTTTAAATCTTTTTTTTTTCCTCCCTTCCACCTGTGCTGCACAGCTGCAGGGTGGTTGGAGGTGCAGTTGTTTAGGGGGTTCTGTGCATCCCTCTGGAGCACCCAGGATGAGCACTGTCAGATACAACATCCCAGGCTGAGCCATTAGAGTGACTGTACATGGCATTTCTCTCTGTCCTTTTGCCAGGTTTTCTTCTGAGGATAATATATGTGCATTGCAATGTTGGCTAGCAATGCCAAGGATTGCTGGAGGAACTCTTGCAAATGACCCCTTTTTTTTTTTTTTTTTGGTGAGATAATCTGTGGGTTATTAAAAAGACATATATTTAAAAATCCTAAAGTCAACAGATTTGCATGAAAAATTGTCTGCCTTGCCTGGCTTACTTGACACTTTGGCTGTCTCAGAACAGATGGGACAGCATCCAGCTGTGGGAAAGGAAATACATTTAATGTTCATATTGTGGTCATTGAAATGTGAGGGGCACCAACGGGCTCGTAAGGAACCATTGAGAAAATCCCCAAAGCCTATCAAAGCCTAGGTTGCATAATTTTGACATAACAGCACTGTTTGGAGTAGCTGTGCTAAATCTAATGGATGTCCAGGCTGCTCTGCCCTGTCATGAGAGATTAGGTTTGATTAAGACCAGTGTGTTTCAAGAAATCATTTGTCCCTGCAGATCCACGCAGGATGTTCTTGTGGGCTTAGAGGAGAACCTCTGAGGTTTTTTCTGGAGGGAGAAAACATGGGAGACAGACTGGATTGAAAAGAGAAAAAGGACCCTCAACTCTCCCTAATTTTCAGTAATGTTGCTGGTAAAAGAGAGTTCCTCTGGTGGAATCAATCTCTTGCTGCCCTGGTGGGTTTGAGCTGCTTTGAGTAGCTTTGGCTATGTGGTGCTTTCTTGGGAGTGTAGAACTGATGCAAAAATAATTCATTCTGTGTAAGAACACTCAAAGGTGAATTAAAAACTGGCTTCATTTGTACCCTCCCTCTTCTCTGTCTTCTCCAGGGAATTTTGGCAATGAGGACAAGCAACATCCAGGCCCATGAGATGGCCCTGCAGCATGGAGAGAGCCTCCCTCACTGCAGCTCCCTGCCAGCCAGGTAGAGTCAGTCTCCTGCAGTATTTTACAGCTCCCCTCTTCCATTTCCCCCCCCCTTTCTTTTCACTTAGAGATGAGCCTGGATTTACCCTTTCCTGACTCTTGATAAAGTTGATCAATGGACCATCCCAGCCATGTGTAGTGGGCAGAACAAAAGCTCCTGAGCGTTCAGATCCACCTCCAAACTGCACAGCTTGAGCCCATCTCCACGTTTAATTACTCCAGACCATTCCCATGTGTCTCTGGGAAAGATGCGTCCCCTCATCTCTGTATCTGCTTTAAAATTCTATCAATTGCCATTTTTCCAAATCCTTCTATCAAAGAAATCCTCTCCCCTCCCTCCTAAATCTCTTGCACTTGGAACTTCAGGGAACAGAGCAGATGCAGTTTGATGCCCTCATCCAAACTAATGATTTGTTTCTGGCCGAGAACATGTTACCATCAAGGGGTTTTAATATTCTGCAGAATTTAGTGGAGGCCAATAGAGTAGGAGGGGGGTTAGATGTTCTGCCTTTGCCAAGATGTTTATGCAGCAGGAATGTTATTTATGTAAATCTGGAAGCACTCTTGAAGCGATAGCCTCGCTCTTGCATCTCAGACTTTTTTCATTAAGTCATTGATCTTCCTTCAAAAAAAATAATTATTTTTTTTTTAATAAAAAAATCCCTCTGAAAACCTAAAACTTGAGCATGAAAAGTACTTGGGGGAAAATATTTACTGCATAAGTGCTCCAAACTACCCACATTATACAGACCACGGCAATTCCTGAAGAATGCTGGGGCAACAACCGCTGGATTTGGGGTTTCACACATCCGCTCCCCTCTTCTCCAGCTGCCTCCTTTCTCCTTCTAAATGAAGTTATTGCCTGTTCCAGCATCTCACTGTCCTCTTTAGGGTGAGCCAGCTTCACCTAACAGGCCATGTGCACACACTAAATTAAAATATGAAATACAGAAGTCCTGATGCCTGAAGTATGTGCACGGGGGATGAGCACCATCCTCATCTCCAAGCTGTTCCTTTCTCACCAGCATAAAGCCCTGCAGAGACCACGTTTCTTGTATGAACCAAACAGATTCTGGCACAACTCTGTGCTCCTTTTTTTTGAAAGATGTGCTCTCCTTGTAAAGTTTTTAATGTTTTATAAATTTCCTCCCTGTATATCACTGCTGCTCACAGCTTTGACTGTAAAAACCCAGAACGTAGCGGGGAAGTTCACCAGGATGGATTGAAGGGCACAAGGTGGACTCCTATGGAATTTTTTTTTTTTTGTAGGCGAAATCAGGCCAAAGTGTCAGAGCAGGGCAGCCTTGGCCCACTGAGTGCTCATTGTACATATCCATGTGACGTGTAGATATCCATCTGTATGGATAGCCACGTCCCTGAGGAGATGGGTATGAACCAAATGAGGATGTGACAGGTAGAGAAGGCCTGGATGAAATGTTGCTCAGCGTGTGTGTGAAACTTCACAAATTCAGTCTCAGCTGCCTTCCCTGGACTGACACATAAACAACTTGCAAGAGCACTTTTCCAGAGCCCCAATATCTGTCCTGAAGACGTTTAAAAATATCTCCAAAAAAGGCTACTGACAATTTTGGATCATTGTATGGATACACTGAGAAAGAGCAGCAAAGCTGGTGATGCTGTGACCTGCTCGCTGCACCTTCAAGTGCCTTCAAGTGCACAGAAGACTCTCCCTGGGCAGAATTGTTCTGCACACTGTGGAAGTCAGGAGCTGGAGAGAAGTGGATGCTGTGTTTCAGGTATTTGAATGTGATGATTTCCACCTAAGAACATTTGACCTGTGTTCTGCAGCCAGCAGGACACCAGTGCTGTTTGTTAACATAGTGAGTGTGAGGAAGCAGCAAGTCTGACAAACACCACATTCCTGAAAACAAATAACATGAAGCACTTCTGGATGGAAGGGAGCAAGGACTGGAATACCCTGGGAAATAACACTGATCAATAATGTCAGCTGCTCAGGTCAGAGTGGAGTTTAGTCCACATAACTCTGATTCCTGATTAATTGGGAAACTCTTCCTTGGCGTGTAATTCCTGTGACTCTATGCAGATAGTTCACCTCGCTTATCTTTTGGGGATTTGCATTATCTGCACCAGCAGCAGAATTTGACCATATCTGATCCTCTCAGAACCCCAGCCAACCCAATGGCAAAATATAAACAACTGCCTGGAAACTGTTTTTGCAGGGCATATATGGTAATGATGGGGATTCAAAGGCAGCAGAAATGCACCTACAGATAGCACTGTGAGCATCCCAGACCACATCTTCTGCCTGTTGCTCATGGATTCTTCCAAGTATAGCACATTTGTGAAGCTCACAGCAGTAGCAAAGGCAATGAAAAAAACTGTGACAACAAGCCAAGTATTAATGCTTTTATAACCCAGCAACCCAGGCAACAGCAACAGAAGGAGTTGTTTTACAATCAGCACCTGACTGCAGCAAGGCCATCGACATCCAAGTCTGTCCAAAGCTGAGAGAGCACAGGGAAACATCTTGGATCCCCCATTAATTAACCCTCTGTGTTTTGTGGTTTTGCATCCCAAAGCTTTATTTCCAGCACAGGAGGACAGGAGTGCTGTGGGCCGGACCCACGGAGCTTGGCAGATCACACCAGATGTGCAGCTGCCTTTAAGCTCCAGCCATTGAGCTAAAATTAGCTTTTAGAAAAGAATGTTAAAAGCAACCAAGATGCATTTTTTATAGCACTTTTTTTTTTTTCTTTTTGTCATGTATTTTGTTGGTTTTTTTTTTTTTCTAATAGCAGGGTTGAAACCCAATTTTTTGCTTTTTTTTTAGCAGTTGTTACTGAGGTTTATTAA